>JACDJE010000900.1:263458-310569 GCA_016647715.1 Pavo muticus | reverse complement strand
AGGTTTTTTTTTTTTTTTTTTTTTTTTTTTTTCTGTTACAGACTGTAGGAAACATTTGTGGTGTTCAAATACATTCCTTTTTCTACCTGTGTGCCTGAGAAATAATACCATCCCATTTTTGTTTTTAAATTTCACTTCTAAATCATTGCAAAACAAAACAGAGTCAGCAGATAGCACAAAGTGTAATAAAGTAATTCAGATCTTGGTTATAAAACAAATGGAATAATTTATGAGAGGGAAAGCTGAGAACACCATTTCAACATTTACACACAGGGAAGGATCTTTTTTTTCTCTCTCTTCTTCCTGTCCATTATGCTTTTTCCTATGTCTCTAAGAAGTGCTTGACACTGATGAAGCTTCAGTTGATGAATGCTTCTGCAAACAAAGAAATACAAGTGCTTAAAGGATTGTCTTGCATATGGCAATCTGCATTCCTGGTGTTGACTGCACTGCTACAGGGGCCACTACTTGTGTCTCTGTGATGATACTGACTGGCCAGTTGGGCAGGCTGGCTTTAGTCTGGCTTTTATGACCCTTTACCATCACAGAAGTCAAATTTATTGGACTAATTAAAATTGCAGTCTTCCTTTTTTAGCGCCATAGGGTAGAGCAGAGATGCAGCAAACTTAAACATTTTTACTTATACTGAGTTTATGAATTCTTTTTTTATATGCCAAACCTGAATTTGTAAAGTGCAATTTTCTGTTGACCTTGCCTGCCATTTGTGTTTTAAGATCAAAGATTAAGAAAATGTTAGTCAGTGGTATGTCACGTTACTTAAAAATCTGTTTGCAACACTGATTGCACATGTATTTCAACTGGTTAAGTTTCAGTAAAATCAAGACTGACTAAAAATGTATTTTAATGAGTCAAATTTCAGTAAAACCCAATCTTTTCTATCTTTTGTTTTAAATCTCGTATTTTCTACTCATGACATTTTGCTAAGATGAGGCTTTGCTCCATCTATTTTATCTAGAAAAGACTACCTTTATAAATATGGCATTTAGAGAAAATTTAAGAATAAACTTTATGAACTTTAAGAATAAAATTGAAGATAAACTCAGAGATGACTTCATGGGAGTCTTTAAGGCACTGCAGGTGTGATCTTGATATTAATATGCCAGAATTACTTTGTTCTTCCGTGTGTAGTCAACTGCATCAAATTAATTATTTATTGGTTAAAAACACTTTTTATGTTAATATTTTACCAGGTCAGTTCATGCTACTGCTGCTATTCTGCTGAGCAGAGGCTACTGCTGGTGTAAGGGAAGTGCCTGAATTATTCCCCTCTTACATAGGCAGCATAATATCAGATGGACTTAAGCTGCTCATGTCACAGCACATCTTCAGACGTGTTCTTGATGAAATTCTCACGACAGTGGTGAAAACAGTGCTGGTTTCCAGTAACAGAATTAAGATATGAATCTAATAATCTCTCTTGGTTTACTGATTTTATGTAAAAATAATCAGGTCCTTCTATAATTACTTCCATATTTTTAAAGCTTCATCTACAGAGGAAGAAATGATCAAAGACATTTAACACACTCGATCTGTTTTCATTACATGTGGTGTTATAACTGCCTTGAGACTTTTTATACCTTCTGCTTCTTCACAGAATACTATTTATTTCTTTATGTGCATAAGGACAACTATTTCCTCTCTTTTGCCTGCCTGTATTTCTGAAGGTCTTACTATTCATCACATTACAACCGTAGTAGTAAATTGAGTGGTAACAGGGAATTTTCCTAGGCACTGCATTCAACTTCTGTTCTTTTACACTATTAGATTGTTCTCTATCATTTTCAGCCAGGACAACTCCCACTTTGCTGGTTATTTCCCAGGTTCAAGGCTTGGTACTGGCACAAGTTTAGTACCATTCCCAACTGGCAACATGTTTATGGGAATAGCAAACTCACTATAGGAGGGATTTTAATGTAAGACGTTGATGCAAGTTTATTCCTATCTGAAAGGATTACTTTATCTTGTGAGAGATCTCAAAAAATTGGATAAGATAGTTCTAAAAGATTTTATGTTGCATCGTTGTTCTCAAATGCTTAAAGGAATTGCAGAAGTAAGACTTTCTTTGTCTTCTGTAAGTCTGTTCATGAAAACAATTAATAGCTTTTTTGTCTTTTTGGTTCTCAAAGAACTCTGCTCAGCAGACTTTGTCCTTAACTATGTGAAATATTTGCAGCAGGTTTTTTTTTTTTCCTTTTTCTTTTTTTTGTAACAGCAGAAACATTGACTGTAGATCATATTTTAAGTTTAGAGAGTGCTGTCATGCTGATTTCTAGATTCATAATGCTTTGCAGTTTTTTGTTCTGTGCAATCACAGTTGTCACTTTTTAAGTGGGCCTGTTTGCTATTTATTCATAGAATCATAGAATGGATTGGTTTGGAAGGGAACTTTGAGATCATCTAGTTCCAACCCTCCTGCTGTAGGCACGAACACCTCCCACTAGATCAGGCTGCTCAAAGCCCCATCCAGCCTGGCCTTGAATGCTTCCAGGGAGGGGGCATTCACAACCTCACTGGGCAACCTGTTCCCCTGTCTCACCACCCTCACAGTAAAGAATTTCTTCCTGATATCTTGTCTTCAGTTCTTTCATATCTAGTCTCTTCCAGTTTAAAATCATTTCCCTTTGTCCTGTAGTTACAACTTGATTCTATTTTTTAATTGAATTTGACTATGGCCCTTCATCTATGTATATATGATCTCTTTGCTGTAAAAGAGTGGATTTGTTTCTGCTAAATAGGCTAGGAAATACTGAAGAAGGAAGATCTGAAAGCTTTCTAACTGATATTAAAATGTATCCCTGTGCAGGTCAGAAACAATTTTCAAAGAGATTTATTTGCACATTTTGCTGTCATTATCTTTAAATTGGCAACAACAGTATCAATTGTTGGTAAACTAATTTCAATAACAACCTGCAGAAAAATCAGTTTTTTCTTTTCCAGCTCCTTTTCAGTTGAGCTGAACTTGTTTACAAGTTCACAATTTACAGTTTGCAGTTATAGTTTACTTGTTTACAGTTTACAGAAAGCCAAAATAGAGGGGCCAAAAGACAATATTTTCCTACTTGTTAATCCCATTTTAGGTCTGTATGTTCTGATTAATTTTGTTTATTACAAATACTTAAAGACATAGGTCAGATTGGTAGGCAATGAACAGGTACCAAAGATCATTTTGGAAAAGGAAAAGAGGGAGATAGGCTGTGTAAATGCATTTTAAAATACTTGTGTAATTTGTAGATTAGTAGTATACTTTTTATTTTGCAAAACCAAGAAGTATAATTTCAAAACCTCTACTAGTTTAATCTGTGTTAATTATGCCACAGCTTTGCACAGATTCATTTTGGACTTCAGTTTTTGTTAATGAAGACATCTCTCAGAAAACTGGCATTAAATAATTCCACAAACCAAGACCATGCCCCCAAACTGTTCATTTTCTTCTGTGAAAAGTCTTCCTTTATCAGAATTTGGTGTGGCAGTAATAGACTGAAAGGCAGAAAAGAACTTTTTTCAAAAATTGATTTATATGCAAATCATGCTGACCAAACACACTAATTGCTGTGTTTTCCCTTTATATATTTACACTCCCTTTCTCTGTATTAATAAGCCTCCTGTGAATTCAAACCTGAAGAAATCTAGATTCCGTACTACAGTTTAAAGAATTTAATTTCAAAAGTTCAGAAAAGAAAGATGCATTTTTATACTGCATGTTGGCAAAATGCAACATCATTGTATTGGGTTATGCTGCAGTAGAACCAGTCTGACCTAGCTGTGGCCATCTTAGTGTCTCTGATTTTGGAGGAAATATCATGGAGGAGGATTTGGGATTTCATTTCATGAACTAAGAGCTTACCTGAGTTGTGTATGCTCTGGCTCATTCCCGTGTCTGCTCCTGCTAACCATAAGATTTGTCTCATAAACTGTCCTACCATTAGCATTTCCTATAACTCTGGTTTCATCCAACTGGGTTTATGTTTCCATAATAAGGAAATGAAAGAACTGCAGAGACTCAAGGCATGGCTTTTTATAGGAATGTAATAATATGCCACTAAGATCATAATTTACTTCATCTACAAAGCTGTGTAATAGGGTAATAATGATCTATATAGCAAGTTTGTGTTAACGTGGGCAAAACATTACAGAACAATATGACTTGGAATTAGGAGGAAAGAGTCACTGTAGACTTTGGTTGGATATCAGCGCTAACGCTGCTGTTTCGAGAACAAGAATGTCTTCTAAGTTTATGAAATGCTTGTATAGCTCAGCAGCTGGAAAATATCTTCAGATGTTTCCACACAAATTGTATAATCTTTTCAAAGGAAGAAGATTTCATTAAGTTTTTTGATCCCTGGAGAAGAGCAGGCTCAGAGGAGATCTTACTGCTCTCTACAACTACTTGAAAGGAGGGTGTGGTGAGGTGGGAATCAATCTCTTCTCCTGAGTCACTAGCAATAGGACAAGAGGAGACTGCCTCAAGTTGTGCCAAGGGAGGTTCAGATTGGATATTAGGAAAAATATGAAGCACTGGAACAAGCTGCCCAGGGAGGTGGTTAAGTCACCATCCCTGGAAGTATTAAAAAAATGTTTAGATGCTATACTAAGGGGCATGGCTTAGTGAGGATATATTGGTTGGACTAGATGATCTTGGAGATCTTTTCCAACCTTGATAGTTCTATGATTGTTGATACTATGAATTCCAGAGGTTATCTCCATATCATTACTTTTACTAGAGAGATCAAAATATTAGAGAATATATTTGCAAAATATTGATACCTTTCTGCACTCAGAAGTGCATGTACATTTAAAACCAACAGTTCAATATAAATTTAAAAAAGAAAAAGGCAAATGCATCAATGAAACACACTAACATGCAAATTCAAATTAAAAAAGAGCATTTTTTTTACATGCATATGGATAATTTTTAATGAGTGTCATGCATAGATAATAAGAATACACCAGCACAGTAGCTGCTACATCTATGCACACCACAACCATTCCTGTTCTGCAAAGTTCACTAGATAAATTCTGCCTGTATTAAAAACCTGAAACAAAGCTCCAGTATCTCTCTTCCTATTTCAAAATGAACAAATGTCTAGTAAGAAATTTGTGTTATCTACCAATTCTTAGTTCTCTTCTGACAAAAATTTACAAACCAAAATTAAAAAAAAGTATTCTTCTTAGTTCATTAGGTTGAAATCAGAGAGGGAACTGACAAACAGTGAGCAAGGGCCAGATGCTTCTTAAGGGACAGGAGCCAAGGGGAATAGTACAGTCATCCAGCGCCAAGTACAGCAAGGTAGACAGGACAGAACTAGAGATAGTGGCTCTGTCCAGTCAAGAGTCTAGATCGTAAGATAGCATCCCAGTGATGAGACAAGGTCTGAGGTCAAGACAGAAGTCATCTTTTTNGATAACAATAATATAGAAATTATGTCTGTGTCAGAACAAGGAACTCATTAATGAAAGGTATGTTTAATTAAATCATGCCAGTGCTTCTGATCTTTTTGATAGCCCATCACTGGCAAACAGCTTTTGAAAAGTACTGGAAGCATTACACAACTATCAAGAACAAGTCAGAGAAGTGTGGTGAGTGGACAGAATCCCATTTCTGTGAGCATTGTCTCCTGAGAAGTAAGACCCATCTGAGAGACTGCAGAGACAGAGAAGTCCTTGGAGTTAGCAAAAAAGTTTGCCCCAAAACTATACAGTGAGAGTACAGAGGAATAACCTTCTCTTTTTCTGAAACTCAGACTGTGGATCATGTACAGACAGCTACGTGTATGTGTAATTGCACAGGAAAGGAATATTTTTGGAATATTTTTTTCCAAATATTGACAGCAGGACAAGCACCTTCCTCACTGCTAGGACGCATAAGCAGCACTGCTCCTGAGAACATACTGGGTCAGAGACCTGGTGACTAACTTATAGACCTTTTACAATTCTCACAGTACTTGTGAAATTTCAGACAGCATAAAATGGACTTCCCTGCAGTCCAATAGACTTGGTAAAAGTGTAAACCAGCTGTCTCTAATGGCATGACTACAACATGTGGTTCAGCAAATGTGACTTGGGGCCTCATTTCTGTGTCTCCATTTCTGACATTTATGGTTAAATCATGTTGTTAATTCTTGCAAGAGATGCTAAAATTTCTCTAATTAAAGAGGAAAATAACAACAACAACAAAAGCCACACAAAAACAATCTTCTTGTTCCTTCCCAGATTGTTCCTATTTACTGCAAATAAGCATGAGTTCCTGCCTTGAAGCACTATCTGCAAACTGCAGTCAGATGTAAAAGAAGCCTAATCAGGCTTGGGAACCAGGCCTTAATTAGACTGCTTGGAAAACAGAGCAGAAGAGCAAATGAGAATTATTAACCATCATTCATGATTCCTGTTTCTAATTTTAAAGAGGAAATCATGCATTAATCAAACCCTAGTCCTAAGCTCAGGGACACGTTTTAGAAATATCCTGAAACAACAAGAGGAAATCTTTTCAATGTTTAGAGAAAACAACCCCTGATCAGCTAGTATGTGTAGCACAGTATATTTTGACATGAAATAAGCTATGTTTCACTGTGCCTAGCTTTAGCTGGGACCAAGAAAAACAAAACCAGTACCAACTGAAATTAAGGCACATGACAATAATTGGGGTTAAGCCTGGGTTTTGTTAAAGGAATACAGAAGTGTAGAGTATGTTGTTTTCGGGGGATAAAGGAAAGACATAGAAGGGTAAGAGCAATAATGCAATAATGCAATAATGCAAATGCAAATGCTATTGCGTGCTTTTGTCATAATAAAGAAACTGTTACTGCACGGAAAAAAATATTTAATATGAATTATTCTTGATATTAATAACAAATACGAGTACAATCTCCAAATATCACCCAGAGCTCACTTGAGATAATGCAATAAGATTTATCAGAACTTACTTCATAGTTTCTGCTATATGTGGGCTACAAAGATGATTTTCTATTTTTTTTGGCAAACTAATGTGAAATTTCTGGCTGGGGTTCAGAAACTAATGTTTTCTGGTGGAGTCAGATTGAAATCTTTAATTTTCTTGGAACTCTCCAAGAAGAGGAGAGAAAATGGGCTCTTGACCTACATTAAACGTTGCACCCATTTTTGTGGAAATATCATGTTACAAAGAATGTTCACTTTTTCAAACACAAATATTCAAGCTTTTCCCTTTGAATTACAAACAACACTTTTTAGAACTTAGCAGTTTTCTTGCTAGCTCTCCAAATATTTGCCAGGTCTTGCCACTTTAAGTTTCAAAACTAATGATTTCATATTATGAAATTACATATCTAGAAATGTTAAGATGGCACACATTCTAGCATTGTGAATTGCAGAACATGGTTATTGTTCTAGGAATACATTGAAAAAATAATGACTCGCTAAAAAAAGACATTTTTTTCCATCTATCATGCTATATATGCCATGTTTTAATAGAACGAGTCAATGAAGTTCAGCAACCAAAACTAGTAATTTGACAGAGCATTATTGTCTGGAGAAATAGGTGCAGACAAGGGTTAGTATGAACAGAGTTTTAATAATGGTTTTGGCATGGACTCTTCTGAAGTTTTGATGAGTAACCTCACTGTTCAAGCCTCTGAGGAGAATGGTCTGAACAAAATGAAAGTTTTGTGTTCCAGTTCGGTGGCATCTGCCTCTATGGTAACTTGTTTGTTTTAAATGAAAAATGATTACTCCTGAAAGACACTAACTTTGCTTCATTACTTTGAAGCTTCCATTATTTCTCCCTGATTCCTAATGCAAAGACCAACTACTTGGTTCATGCGTTCACTAGAATTCAGTTGCAGTGATTCTACTAAATAAAGTATGATGGGATTTCAACTCGATTTCAGTGAATGACTGAGGACAAGATAGAGCATGCCTAGTCTAAAAACTTGAAGGTGAAAGATGCAGGTTTAAATCCTCTTAGGCTGAACAAGAAGCTGAACCAATATTTCCCATCTGCAATGTAATTGCTGTGAACACCATATTGTTGTGCAAAAATGATAGGATTATAATGTTTTGTATAATCTCAGAAGATTGGACTATAATGTTTTGTAACAAAGTGGCTGAGACTCTTTTCCTTCATGCCAAATGCAGTGTTGCCTCTATGTGTGTTCCTGTGGCGCTTTATATTGATCATTTCTTAGTTCTAGCCATGGTGGGAAGGAGCCTCGTGACAGACCAGCACCTTTCTTACAATTTCAGTCTTTTCAAAACCCATTATTGTGCCCGTGGAACTTTAATTGTTATGTGGATGCTGGAGAAAGTAGTTTAACACACTCTTAAGGATTAAATTACCCTTTCAATACCCATAGTTCTTACTTATACAAGATAAAGTGACCTCTGTCAGTGCACACTTATTTTCTTGTGTGGTGAAGGATTCAGTAAGTGAATATCTAATTTTTTTTTTTTTTTTTTTTTTTTTTGCATATACTTTCAGTGACAATCAGCCTTGAAACTCAGGTTTTGAATTTTATTTTTCAGTATTTCTGTTATATCAAAACAACGATGGTACTACAACAGCCGTCTGCTAATATCTGCTTTGTTTTCATAGTTTTGTGAGTATGCTTAGCTAAGTTTTCCTTTCAGTTTTATCTACTATTCTGGGGACTACATGTGATTTTCTTGGTATTTTTTTCTCCTACTTAGTTAACATAATCTATACCTGAAGTTATCCATCAGAGCTACAGGGATATCAATGCTCATGACCCACAAGTGGAAATGAACCTGTCACTTTTCAATCCATATTTATGTACCAGTGTTAATAGCTTGGTAGAAATCCAAACTTAATTTGATTTGGAGTCACTTCCAGAACTATTTAACTGCTTATTGAATAAATTTAGTTTCTTTTAGCCTACCTTGATTAAGTTATTTACATGCCATATCAGTGTTTTAGATCTATTCTCCCCCTGCCACTTTTTTTTCCCCATCTTCTTTATCTTGGTCATGCTTCTTTGTCTTTACACATTTGCTGTTCTCATTATAACTAGGTGCTTTTGAGCAGCAATCACAAAGTTTGAGGTGCTTTCCAAACATTAAAAAAGAAAGAAAAAAAAAAAAAAAAAAAAAGCTGTTTCTTGGCTATTGCAATCATGTCCTTGCAGGTCTGTCTCAACGCACTCTCTATGTGAAATCTGCTTGCAAACACGTGGCTTTTTTTGATTTATAACTTCTTGTGTTTTTCCAAGTGACTTGACTGTTGAAGAACTCCAATGACTGATCTGTTTGTGTGTTTTAGCCAGTGCTGGCACCAGCTCTTGGGACTCTGCACTCTGGAACAATTTATTCATAGGGCTTGATTTTACTTCATACTCATCTGCAATTTTAGTTCCCTTCACTCCAATTTTTTTGTTAATTACATCTGGTAGTTCTGAACACTGTGCTTGTTCTGTTGTTTTCTCCATTTAGTAGCCTTTACCTTGTAGATTCGCACTGTTTGTATAGTGATATTACTTCAAAACACAGCAGAAAGACAATTGTATACTTCACTTAGTCTTCTGGATTTTTTGTAATGTTTTCATTTGATGTGACAATTTTGTCATAATGGGGGCTTGGCTGTAATTATAAGCACTAAAACTTTTTATCTTTGAAATTCTGTAATGATGCCAGACCCAAGCTAGAAGTGAGAGATAACACACATTGTGTTTCTAGGAGGGTCTTAAACTAGAGCTCTTAGAACACTGCACAAACTGCCAGTGAAAAAAGTATAAATGTATGTTTCACAAATAAGACCTAGTTTCTCATGCATAGAAGGAACTTATCACTTCTCTTTCTGGTCGCTTTGCTAGACTTCTCTTGCTCTGTGTTAATCTCAGTATTTTGTGCTCTTTAAGGATGTGTTTGTACTTCTGTTCTGTAGTATGCTCTGGTGCAGACCGAAATCCTGATCTACCAAATATCCACTCCATCCTTCAGTTAGAAATTGCTCCTACCTAGCTATGAGAACAACTTTTCTTTACAAGGAACTGTGGTGACTATACATACCCACATGTTTTCCCAGTCGGGAGTCTCACTGCAGCTGCAGTACGTTGTCTGAGTTGGGGACTAGAAAATCATCCTTGGGCATCATGATACATACTCAGCTTTGGAAGGTGACAGTTAGATTTTTCTTAAGAGGATATAGCAAAACACATTTTGAAGCAGAGAACTATATAAATGTAGAAATACTTTCCTTGAAGGGAGAAGTATTCAAGGAGGCTGTATCAGCACTGTAGGGGAATATATATTATATATATAATATATTTTATATATATATATATATATATAAAAGCTATATTAGAAGAACAGGGTACTAGCACGGGGCCTTGAAGGACCTGCTGCCTTGAGAGGTGCTGGAAACACTGATGCACGTACAAAATCCTATGATGATGAGGCAGTGACTGCTGGGGCAACAGGAGAAGGCAATGGGAATAATCTTTTAAGGAAGTGAAAAGACCAGATGCCCAGCTGAATTGCCTCTACACCAATGCACACAGCTTGGGAAACAAGCAGGAGGAGCTGGAAGCTGCTGTGCTACTAGAAAACCACAATATATTTGATGTCACTGAATCCTGGTGGGATGATTCCCATTACTAGATTGTGGCTATTGACAGCTACAAGCTGTTCAGAAGGGACAGGTGAGGAAGGAGGGGAGGGGGTGTTGCTATCTAGATCAGGAAAGGAATAGAATGTGAATGTCCCTAAACAATAGTCAAGTTGAAAGCTTATGGGTGACAGAGACTGAGACAGCAAAGGGATCCTTGTGACTGGTATCTACTGCAGGCCACCTGATCAAGTGGAGTCTACTGATGAGGCCTTCTACCCCCAGCTACAGGAGGTGCTGCAATTACAAGAACTCGTCCTGCTGGGGGACTTCAACCACCCAGACTTCTGGAAAAGTAGCACAGCGAGCTGTAGGCAATCCAGGAGACTCCTGGAATGCATTGAAGATAACTTCTTGAGTCAAGTAATAGATGGCCCCACCAAGGAACTGTTTTTGCCCAGGGACCTGGGTCCACTTGGTGGGTGACAGCTTGATAGCGAAACCAGCATGCAGAAGGATCTGGATTATTTGCTCTCCTTTCTCAAAAACTTCCCTTCCTGTGTTGCCCCACACAATAGTGTCATCAAGTGCTCAGGAGCACTGCCCTGTTCCAGTGCAGCTTGGATCAACCCATGGCAAATGGTTGGGCTGTGTTTCCACCCCTGGGGCAAACGATTCCAGGTATGCTGAACACTCCTCCAGGTGAAAGCATACTGTGGCCTACATTCTGTGGCCAAAGGAATGGAAAAGAAGGCGTTAGCAATGTCAGTGGTGGCATACCATTTGGCTGCTTTTGACTCCAATTCATACTGGAGTTCTAACATGTCTGGTACAGCAGCGCTCAGTGGGGGTGTGACTTCATTCAGGCCACGGTAATCTACCGTCAGCCTCCATTCTCCACTGGCTTTACACACCTGCCATATGGGACTATTATAAGGTGGGTGAGTTTTGCTCATCACTCCCTGACTCTCTAGTTGACGAATCAGCTTATGAATGGGGAGCAAGGAATTCCTGTTGGTGCAGTACTGCTATCTGTGCACCGTTTTTGTGGCAATTGGTACCTGTTGCTTTTTCACTTGTAGCTGCCCCAAAACAGACGGATCTTCTGATAGGCCAGGCAGAACAGACAGCTGCTTAACACCCTCTGTGTCTATAGCAGCTATTCCAAAGGCCCATCGATATCCTTTGGAATCCTTGAAATATCCCCTTCTGAGGTAATCAATACCAAGTATACAGGGAGCCCCTGGGCCAGTCATGATAGCGTGCTTTTGCCAGTCTTTACCAGTGAGGCTTATTTCAGCCTCCAACATCGTCACCTCTTGGGAACCCCCAGTCACCCCATGAATATAAATTGATTTTGTCCCTTGGTGACTCGAGGGCATTAGAGTACACTGCGCAGCAGTGTCCACCGGGGCCTTATATTTCTGTGGTTTTGATGTGCCAGGCCATCTAATCCACACAGTCCAATACACTCTGTTATCCCTTTCCCCCCCCTGGCTGGGGGCAGGGCCCCTCTATTTGTTACCTCTATCATTCTTACTGCTATTGCCATGTCCTGCAACTGGAGCAATCACCTTTTTGGAGAAGTTCACCTTGGTGGTTGATCTGTCTTGTAATTCCTTTACCTGTGCTTGAAATGCAGAAGTGGGTACCCGGAACACTTTAACTACCAGTGCACTACATGATGTTATGATGTGGAATACTGATAACCAAAAATCATAAAACCATGACAAGTGACCATGCTAGTTAATACTCTGGGAGGATATGAGACAGCCAAAGAGTAAAATTCGGACACTAAATTTTAGGAAAGCTATCTTCCAGCTCTTCAGGGAGTTGGTAAAAAAACACCCTGGGAATCTGTCCTCATGGGCAAGGGTGCAAAGCAGAGTTTGCAGATCTTTAAGGAAGCTTTCCTCAGGGTGCAAGAGCTCTCCATCCCCAGATGTAGCAAGTCAGGAAAGGAAGGCAAGAGACTGGTATGGCTGAACTGGGACCTGCTGGTCAAACTGAAGAGCAAGAAGAAAATGCACAGGCAGTGGACAGAAGGACAAGTACCATGGGAGGACTATAAGGAAGCTGGTAGGTTGTGTAAGGAAAAGGCCAGGAGGCCAAGGCCCAGTTTGAACTAAACTTGGCAAGAGATGCCAAGAAGAACAAGAAAGACTTCTACAGGTTCCTTAACCAGAAAAGGAAAGTCTACGAGGGCGCACCTCCAACCTATTGAGTGACACAGGCAAGTTGGCAACAACAGACAAGGAGAAGGCTGAGGTACTTCTTTGCCTCCATCTTCTCTAATAACTGCTCACTGCACAGCCCTCAAATATTTGGGTGGGTAGAAGGGAACTGGGAAACAACACCCCTCCCACTGTAAGCAAAGATCAGGTTCGTGCTCACCTGACGGATCTGAACATTCACAAGTCTATGGGTCTTGAAGAGAAGGGAATTAGCTGATGTAGTCGCCAAGTCACTCTCAGTGATATTTGAGAAGTCGTGGCAATCAAGTGAATTCCCTGGTGACTGGGAAAAAAGCAACATCACATCCTTTTTTAAGAAGAGTAAAAACAATGACCCCAGGAACTACCGACCTGTCAGTCTCACCTCTCTGATGGGAAAGATCGCAGAGCAAATTCTCCTGGAAACTATGCTAAGGCACATGGAAGACAGGGAGGTGATATGGGAGAACCAGCATGGCTTCACCAAAGACAAATCCTGCTTGACCAACCTAGTGGCCTTTTATGATGGACAAGAGAAGATCTACTGATGTCATCTATCTAGACTTCAGTAACGGATGAAGCACTGGCTGCATGATCGCGTCCAGAGAGTGGTGGTCAATGGTTCTGTGTCTGGATGGAGATCAGTGATGAATGATGTCCCCCAGCTGTTAGTGCTGGGACTGGTACTCTTATATCTTCATCAGTGTCACTGACATTGGATTCATGTGCACCTTCAGCAAGTTTGCTGATGATACCAAGATGTGGGGTGAGGTTGACACACCAGAGGGACAGGATGCCATCCAGAGGGACATAGACAGGCTTGAGCAGTGGATTCAAGTGATCCTCATGAGGTTCAACAAATCCAAGTGCAAGATCTTTCAGCTGGGTTATGGCAACGCCTTCTGTCAGTACAAGCCCTGCTGAAAAAGACCCGGGGGTACTGGTGGATGGGAAGCTGAACATGAGCCAGCAATGTGCCCTCACAGCTCAGAAAGCCAACCATATCCTCAGCTGCTTCAAAAGAAGTGTGGCCAGCAGGTCGAGGGAGATGATCCTGTTCCTCTACTCTGCTGGTGAGGCCTCACCTGGAATAGTGCATTCAGATGTGGAGTCCTCAATACAGGAGAGACATAGACCTGTTGGGGTGTGTCCAGAGAAGGGTCACAAAAATGATCCATGGAATGGAACACCTATCCTACGAGGACAGGCTGAGAGAGCTGGGGATCTTCAGCCTGGAGAAGAGAAGGCTCCAGGGAGACCTGATAGCAGCCTTTCAGTATCCTTTAAAAGAGGCTATAAGAAAGAAGGGGACAAATTCTTTAGCAGGGTTTTTGGCAACAGAACAAGGGGAAATGGTCCCAAGCTCAAAGAGGGTAGATTTAGGTTAGATATAAGGAAAAAGTCTTTTACAGTGAGGGTGGTGAGGCACTGGAACAGGTTGCTCAGAGAGGTAGTGGATGCCCTGTCCCTGGAGACTTTCATGGTGAGGCTGGATCAGGCCTGGGCAACCTGATCTAGCTGTGGTGTCCTTGTTCTTTTCAGGGAAGTTGAACTAGATGACCTTTAAATGTCTCTTCCAACTCTAAGGATTCCATGATTCTATGATTCTATGATATTATTCTCAAGCTTTTTGTCATATTCAGGTGCCTTAGAGCTGGGAGAAAATAATCTCTACATTTTTGTCTTTATAATTCTGTGAAATAGAAGATACTCTCTACAGTGTTCTTCTGACATTTAAGGTAAAGTTACTTACCAAGATACAATTGGCCACTGAGGATGTCTAAATGTGAAGCCAAAGAGGGCTGGAGTTCAGTCCCTAGCAGTGTAGGTGGCTAAGGACTAATCCTCCCTGTAGAATACATAGCCTGTAAGTTGATGCTTTTGAGGGGTCCAAAACAGATGTAAGAGCAAAGAAATAATTAAGTGGTTCAGAAAACCATATGTCCAGTGTTTGAGGCTATTCTCGACCTGGCTTTTTGTAACAATGTAGACATAGCTTTAGAAGTCTGATTGTGTCCCTCACATCTCAGTATGGGTTTAGTTTTGCTGTGTAGATGTGTTCCAGGCAGCTGATGTGTGTAGAGTATATGGGATTCAGAGAATGTAGAGATTTTTAGAAATTCACTGGCAAATCTTCAGGAGCTGAAAGTGAGAGCACTAACTTGGAAAGTGTCAGGGTTAACTTTGTGTCACTTCTTTGTTGCAAACAAGGGTAAAGCAGCTTCCGTGAAAAGATTTTCTCCTGCTGATTACTGCTATACTCGTATCAGATAGTGGTATGAGGTATTGTCATCCTTTGAAAGTAGGGGCCCTATAAATTCTTTAAGTAGCTGGATATACCAGTGTTAGAGGTTCCTGCAGCAGATAGATTTTCAGAGCTGACTCAGAGCATCTCTTCAGTCTAGAAGGCAGAGCTAATTCAGAGCTCAGATCCAAGTNCCCCCCCTAGTCTCCTTTAAGGTAGCAGTTTTTAATGTGTTTTCACAGAATGATGGATCCGTAGGGGTTGGAAGGGTCCTCTGGAGACCTAGACCAAACTCCCCGCAAATTCAGGTTTTCCTGGATAATTAATTTTATTACTGGGCCAGCTGTAAAGCAAGCATTTTCTAAAGTCAGTCTATCCTATCTGAATTTCTACTTATTTATCTATTCATCTATTTGTCTATGTATTTATTTACTTTGGTGCTTGAAATATAACAGTCTTCAGAAAAGCTTTGTGGCTGTGAGGCCACTATTTTACATGTCAAAAGCAAATTTGCAACAGATTTCAAGGAAGTCAGGAGCCATAATCCAACACGATTTCACAAGGCTCAACTAGCTTCCACTGAAATCAATAGGAGGCTTTCCTTTGAGTTCAGTGGGAGTTGGAACAGATGCAGAAGGGACATTTTATAGGGAGAGAAAGCTATTTCATTCAGGATTTTTGTATATAATTAAAGAAATATTCCATTATTCACATACATGAATGCCAATTCGTTGTGCCATATCTTTCATGATTAACAATGGCTGGATAGCACCCAAATGAAAATTTTGGCTACTTCTGGTTATTTGGCTTAAATGCAATGAAACATAATGTGCCAGATTCTTGCAATACCATATGTGCATGCCAAGGAGGATCTTTCTACATCATATGAAGTTATTTTACATGGGTTGGGTTTAGAAGGGAGTGTACTCATTAAAGAAAGTGCACACTGTTAAGAAATATTTTTATCATAGAATGGTGTAAGTGTAATATGGTCAGCAAAACAATACTGATGCTGATTATAAGATCCTATAAACATTGTTTCATGTGTTGCATAAACTTGCACAAGACCAGCTTCTTCCATAGCCAGAATACTTAGAGACATACTCTGGAGCAGAACCATACTGCCCTCTGTCCCACAGATATTCAGAAACAGATGTGCAGCCACATATAATCTTGCACTCGTCCTATGCATTTCCACTAGAAAAGCAATATATTTTTGCTGTGGTTTATGAGGTTCAACAAGTCTAAATGAAAGGTGTTGCACCTGAGTTGGGACAATCCCAGATATGTGTATGGACTGGGAGAAGAATTCATTGAGAGCAGCCCTTTGGAGAAGGACCTGGGGATTCTGGTGAGTGAAAAGCTGGACACGAGCCAGCAGCCCGGAAGGCCAACTGTAGCTCAGGCTGCATCAACAGAGAGGTGACTACTACAGAGAGGGAAGTGAGTGTCCCCTCTACTCTGCCCTCATGAGACCCATCTGGAGTAGTACAACCAGATCCAAGGTCCTCAGCACAAGAAAATATAGCGGTGTTGGTGTGAGGACAGAGGAGTGCCACAAAGGTGATCAGAGGGCTGGAGCAATTTTCCTATGAAGGAATGCTGAGTGAGCTGGACTTGTTCAACCTGAAGAAGAGAAGGCTCTGGGAAGACTTTATTGTTGCACTCCAGTAGTTAAAGGGAGCTTATAAACAGGAGGGAGACTAACTTTTTACAATGGCAGATATTGATAGGATAAGGGGGAATGGTCTTAAACTGAAGGAGGGAATGTTCTGATTAGATATTAGGAGGAAATAATTTATTCAGGGGGCAGTGAGGCATGGGCACAGGCTGACCAGATAAACTGTGGATGCTTCATCTCTGGAGATGTTCAAGGCCAGGTTGGATGGGGCTCTGGGCAGCCTGATCTGGTGGGTGGCACCTGATGATCTCTATGGTTTCTTCTAACCTAAGCCATTCTATGATTCTATCATTTATCCATAATTTTTCCATTTCTCCATATACTGTGTACGATTCTCTAATGCATACTGTTCCAGTGCTTACACTGTTACGAATGACATACAGCCATATTAGAGGTATTTTAAGTTCCAGTGAACATACTGTTTCTAGATAGTGGCTACTTTATAGCTGTGCTGTCACTATCTCTAGCTCCTCAACCGTATTAAATACTAAATATTACTCTTCATTAAAAAAAGTCTCTCTTAATGTTCTTTCTCTCTCTTAGTATCTAGAAACAGACTTTTTTCTCCCATTGGCTATGTCACTATAGTTCTCCCTGGGCTAGTTAGATTTGCAAGAAAGCAATTCTGTATTTTCCCTCCGCTTCTCCTCAATCATCTGCAAAGCTGTCTCACTTTGCTTCAAGTCTTTATTAACACTTTACTAGTCCAATTTATTTTAAAAAATAGATAAAACTAAAAAAAAACCCCAAAAAACAAAAAACAGGCTTCTAGTAAATGGTGAGTGCTTTGGTGTGAAGAGAGAACCTTATCATGGAAATAGAGAATAAATAATACTGTTTTATTTAATTAATTAATTTCTTTGTTTGTTTGTTTTCAGGCAACTTAAGGCTTACTGCATTAATTTGCCTACTGAAGATGGAAGTTCTTATTTTTTTTTCTTCCTTCCTGTACATGGCAGATCAATTGTGATGACAAATGACAATCAAACATCAGTAATGCCAAAAAAACAACTGACCCCAAAAAGTTCAGAAATAAAAGCATATGTACAGATTCGGTTCAGATGTATTCTTTGAGTTCTCTTAAGAAGCTGTATTTTCTTCCCTGATGATTATATTGTTCATATTGCTAATGTCATTTATCATACTTGCCATTGTAGTGTAAGGGAAATAAATATTTTTAATAGCTGTTGGAATAGGAACTGTAAGGGTTGTTCAAAAAGTAATGCCTCCTATTTGGCCAGCAACTTCAGAGGCAGATGATGGTGGTATGGCAGTAGAGGCTGAACCTTCCCGCCAACATTTTATTACATTATGTTGCTGTGTGACAGATGGCAGCAAAGGGGCAGTCTGACAAAATGGCGTCTGACATGGAAGTGTGTGTGGAGCAAAGGTGTGTCACTGAATTCCGACCCAAGGAATAAATGGTGCCCATTGACATGTACACAATCTGATACACTGACAAACTCACATGAAGGATGTGACATTTCATACTGGAAATTCATTACTCATGATGTCAGGGGTGGTCACAGAACTTTGGTAACTGGAAGAAAGCATTGCTTAAGGAATATTCAGATGATGAAGCACCTAAATTAAGAACTTGTAGAAGAGCAGATTAGGCTAGTGGTCAGTTATGTCATCAAGAGAAATGTCTGCCTCAGATTGTCTTGCATCTCCCTAGACTTTTCTTCAGGCTTTACTCAGTTTGTTAAGTAAGTTTATCTTTCTCCTATGTTGATTAAAGGATCAACAGGTCTTAAATAAGAGAGAAAGTATTGTTTAATATCAGAAGCCTTATAAGCCTTTGAATAATAATGATCATTTTTAAAGGAAACATTTTTTTTCCTAAGTCCTTCACATTTCATTTTAGAAATAACTTGTAAACTAAAGAAAAGTGTGAGATCCAAAAGTTCACCTTTTGTTTCTTCTACCACGTTATGACAAAAAAAAAAAAAAAAAAAGGAAGTTGTGAGTTCTGTTGTTACTGGGTGTCTCAAGAGATCTGGTTTGTCACTGTAGTTTCTGAGAGAAACTAAACTATCCGTTATGGTTTACAAGGAATGGCTATGCAGGTGAGAAAATAAACTGCAAATACTCCAACATCACTTCTGCAAGAAAGAAACAGAGAGAACAATCATTCCTCTGGCCCTGCATTGTTCCTTGTAGATCTTGTTTTCCATGTCATTTTTTCAACATGGAAAAAAAATAAAAAAAAAAAAAAAAGGTTTCAGATTATATTTTGTCCTTTTGGTTCTGACAGAATCGAAGGCAACAACAACAAAAAAATAATATATTCCATGTAATTTCATTAGGTTTTTAAGATAAGCTGTCTTCAATCTAGACATTGCTTCTTGCCTCTGCTACATATTCCAAAATGGTAGTCTTTTGCTCAAGATCTAAACTTCAGCATTTACTTTCTTAAGTTAGCTGAAGTATATCTTTTTCATGGCTTTTGAAGAATAACAATTATTTGTCTATTGGTTTTTCTTGGGCCTTCTCTGTTTCTGCTGACTCCAGATAGTAGTTGCATTTGCGATTAGATAAAACATTAAGGTAAAATCATGGAAACAGCATTAAATCTGAATGGAATCTGGTAGATTATGTTTTTAAGATTTTCTTTTCTTCTACAGTATTGGATGCATTGGGTTGCTGGCAAGGCTTGGACCAATCTAGAAAAATAAGTCAATAGTAGCATAATATTCAAGTAAGGTTTCACTTAAGTTAGTTGTTATTCAGTCTTGTACATAACCCAGCTTTCACAATAAATTAGATTTCTCTGATTATTAGACTACTAAAATTAAATAAACGTATAAGCAGGAGGAACTTTCTAGGTCAGAGAGTCCAGTCCCTTTCTAGGACTGGAACTAATATTCCAGTTCTAGGACTGGAATTTTAATGTTAAAATATCCCTTTTGCTCTTTTATAGTACAGTTAGATAATTCCTACTAGGAAGGATATAGTAAAGTATATTAAGACTTTGTATACATTCTTTGTTTAAAATGAACGTTTTTCAGTCAACACAGTAACACATAGGGATGGAGAAGACTTCTTTAAAGAAATAATGACATGCTAGTGTGCTTTAATCAGAGGAAATCATTAATGTCTGAAACAAAGCTCAGTGCCTATTTCATCTGTATGTTTTCTCTAAACATCCTTGGAAATTCAGAGAGGAATTGTTTGCAGGAGGAGGTAGCTTCCACCCAAACTTCCAAAAACAAAAGGGGCCACAGTGCTTTACAAAAGCGACACCTCCACTGACTCATGCCAAAATGTTCCTACAGCCATTTTTTTAAGAGCCTTCTGTCAATCTGTGGTATATTGTGAGACTTCTTCATACATCTTCAGCTTATTTAAGAGTCTTTTCCTTGCTTAAGGCCTGTTCAAGAAAGTAGGTCTAATTTTGTAGGGAAAACAAACAGATAAAAAAAATGCACTGTTCAGCAATCAGCGTTTTGGCTGTAAAAGGAACAACAATGATATTTTCAAAAGGGAAGAGTAGGAATGTATGTACATTTGTAGGAGCATGTGAATGTTTCTCTGTCCATGCGTGTGTCACTGCATAAGAGAGAAAGTAGAACGAGACAAGAGAGGGGGGAAAGAATGAGGAATTTCTAAAAAAGGATGTGACAGGAAGTAATGGATTCTCAAAAACGGTATTTTAAGCTGTGCTAGCTAAAGTAATGCTGGTGTCATTTTATCTGGGACTCTGTATGATAGTATCAGAATCTGTAATGGTATTCTACTCTGGTCTTAATGAATAACTGAGTTTTACAGTACCCATTAACAGATATTGATATGCAGAAATATCAATATGGAAAAGAAAAGTTCTGTTAATGTACTATCTTGGTTTGAAAAGAATAAGAAATTACAGAAATCTTGCTAAACTGATTTATCACCCTTCAGCTGAATGAAGACAATGTAGTCTAGTCCTGTTGAGGCTTTTGTTTTGGGCTGGTAAGTAGATTTTACTCCAGCTCTTCAAGTGTCAAGATTTTCCTCCTTCCTTTTTGTCTCCAGTACAGCAATCATTTCAGACATGGATTTGTCATTATTTGTAAATCACAGAGGAGCTTTAGCTTAGTGCAGAAGTCTGGTCTGCTGAAATTTAGACAGACTTAAATCAAGTGTGCTGGCGTAATATAACATTTCTCACGAACTTATGAACCTGTTGTGCTTACAGATTTGTCTCTCATGGTTTACTGTGCATGTGGCACGTACACTTTCTTTACTAAGTATCTATCAAAATGATGCATGGCTTTTACATAAAATATATCTCAAGATGCATTCAAATATGAGAGATGTCTAAGAAGGAAAGTAGTGTGCAAAAAAAAAAAAAGAAAATTTATCTACTTGCTTTAAATAGCATTTCTGAATGCTATCTTTTTAATGAAACAAAACAATGTTGCTTATTTAAAACATCTATCATCAATGAAATTCCAATAAATTCATTAGCTTTGGAGCAGCAAGTTTTTACCGTCTCTCCAAGTATGCCACAGTATTTGTGACATACCACCATGGAGTTTTCAATGTGCTACATATTTGATAGTAAAGCAATTTCTGAAATCTCAATGGAATTCAAGTAAACGGTGAATTATCTTTAACTTCTAACCTTTAATGTTAGATTTCCAAGTTGTATAAGCACAGCTGTAGAGGACTCAGAGAAAAGACATCGAAATGGATGCATTTTAAAATTAATTGGAAGAGGCCTCAGTTCAGCACAATAAAAAACATTTATTAAGTATTTATTAAGAATGTATGGATATCATACATTCTTTTATCATATAGAAATTTGAAAAAATATTTCCAAAGAGATATACCTCTCTGAGTAAGACACAAAGGAAGATCTAATTTATCAAAAGTCTCAATTAAAAAATAGCAAGTTGCATGTTTGTCTCCAGAATGACAATGATTTTTATTCTTTGACTGTGCCAAGAGTTTATCCTGCTTTACAAGCTAGCCAAGACATGTCAACCCTGATGGGCATGTAAATTTGTTAATAGCTATTGTTACTCAACTTTAACTAACTGAAATGTACCACGTTGCTGTGCATTTAAGAGCATGTGAAAATTACTAAATGTCACTTTTTATGGCACAAGTTAATGGACAGATTAAATGATCCACATATTAATGTTCTCCACCTACAATCTGCTTAATCAGTTAACATAATATTTTTTTGGACTATGTAGAAGAGTGACAACATGATTAATTCACTGTATTTAAGCTACATCTGTGGTTCTGGATAATAATAGATCAAGGAGTGAGAATCAGAGAAAAGATCACTATTTGAGTTTTTGTCTATCCACACCGGTTAGCAGTTTCTGTCATGCTTGAAAGAAAGGAAAAAAAAAAGAAAAAAGAAAAAAAAAAAAAAGAAGAAATAGAAAGGAAAGGGAAAGGAAGGGAAGGGAAGGGAAGGGAAGGGAAGGGGAAAGAGAAAAAGGAAAAGAGAAAAAGGAAAAGAGAAAGGAAAAGAGAAAGAAGGGAAAAGGTAAAGATATTCTCCACACTAATAGAGAGCAGTACGTGCTCTAACAATAAAACATCCTCTTGCAACATCAATTTAAGTAGCAGCTGGGTTGGAATCTGTGTTCTTACTTCCTTTTTCTTGAGTTTCTGATAGCTTATCCATTCTTTTACTAGGTAACAGAAGATTTAGATGGCACCTGGCTTTCACTCTCGTTATCTCTGTAGTCAGAGACCCTTGTATTATCACTCTTAAGGGCACACCCTTCCAAGTTGTCTAATCTGCTTCCAGAGAGCATAGCAGATTTTCTTCCTGACCATATTTGGAGATTTTAAAATTGCAGTATGACTTTAGATTAAGTGTAATTACTTTTATATTATTTAGGCATTTATTATATTATAAATAATTGTTGATAAATCCTGAACTAATTAAATCCTGGACTAATTAAGTGCCACGGCAGTTTTTCATGACTGTATGCAAAGTGAGTGTGGAGGATCCGGTGATACTTTTTGCTGTTTTTTAAAGAAATATAAAAAGATATGTGTAGAAAATAATTCCCTGACAGGATAATTGACTCAGCTATCAATTTTTGCTTAAGACTGTTACATATCAGGTAAATATTAACACTCTTTTTTACTAGAATTGAGGGCCCTGACAACAAGGTGAATGGCAAGACTGTCACGGTCCATCTTCAGGTAGCGGGTGGAATGAAAAGATGTTCTGCAGCATATGCTTCTCTCTACTCCCATATATTCCAAAATTTTCTTTTCAGCAAACATCCTGCAGCACAAGTCTTGCAGCAGTGTCTGCAAAATTATTTTACTGATATTTCTTGGCTACTAAGAGCAATAGGAATCCTTGGAGAATTCCTTCTTTTATATTTAGAAGCACATAGCTGAGTTTCACATGGGGAATACTTAGAGAGAGAGAGAATATCCAGCCAATGCTCAAGTGGCCTTCACATCTGGCAGCAACTGTTTAGCTCTGAGGCAATGCAGTAAAATGCAAAGAAATGTGCTAGAGCTGGGATTCATCTGCAGATGGTAGCCAGCTAACTGGGTCAAGATGTCAGTGAATTACATATCTAAATTTAGTTACAGTAAGTGGAGGTTTGGAAAATTTACCAGTGGAGTCTCAAGTATATGTGTTCATTTGAAATGGAATAGAATCTTTTGCAGAATTCTTTGCAAGTACCAACTAGGGGCATAAGCTAGTTGTTTAGCATAGGCAAAGTGCTATTTGAGATATCCTAGAATATCAGAGATGTCTTTGTGAGACTTACAGTTAATGATGATAGACCCAATGCATAAACATTTCTTGAGCTCCATCAAACTTGACATTTGACACAAAAAGTGGATGTTATGGCTAGCATTACAGACTGACATTTCTTTATCATAGAATCATAGGATCACCAAGGTTGGAAAAGACCTCTAAGATCATCCAGTCCAACCGTTCACCTATCACCAGTATTTCTCACTAAAACATGTCCCTCAGTACAACATCAAAAGTTTTCATGAACACTTCCAGGGACAGTGACTCCACCATCTCCCTGGGCAGCCCATTCCAGCACCAGACCAGTCTATCAGACAAGTATTTCCTAACGTCCAACCTGATCTCCCCTGGCGCAACTTGAGGCCATTCCCTCTAGTCATTTTTCTAGTTAGATGGGAGAAGTGGCCTACTTCCACTTTATCACAAACTCCTTTCAGGTAGTTGTAGAGAGCAATAAGGTCACCCCTGAGCTTCCTCTTCTCCAGACTGAATAGTCTCGGTTCCCTCAGCCGCTTCTCATAAGACTTGTCCTCCAGATCCCTCACTTGCTTCATTGCCCTTCTCTGAACAGGCTCCAGGATCACAGAATCCTAGAATCATAAAATGGCCTGGTTTGAAAAGGACCTCAAAGATCATCTAGTTTCAACTCCCCTGCCATGGGCAGGGGATGCCAACCACTAGACCAGGCTGCCCGGAGCCACATCCAGCCTTACCTTGAATGCTTCCAGGGATGGGGCATCCACAACCTCTCTGGGCAACATGTTCCAGGGCATTACTACCCTCTGAGTGAAAAACTTCCTCCTAATATCTAACCTAAATCTCCCCTGTCTTAGTTTAAAGCCATTCCCCCTTGTCCTATCACTATCAACCCATGTAAACAGTTGTTCCCCTTCCTGCTTATATGCTCCCTTCAGGTACTGGATATCTGGATCTTGATGTCTTTCTTTTAGTGAGGGGCCCAAAACTGATCACATTACTCAAGGTGCGGCCTCACCAGTACTGAGTACAGAGGGATAATCACCTCTGTGGTCCTACAACACTATTTCTGATAGAAGCCAGTACACCACTTGGGCATACTGCTTGCTTATGTTCAGCTAAGCATCAACCAATACCCCCAGGTCCATTTCCTCTACACAGTCTTCCAGCCACTCTGCCCCAAGCCTATAGCATTGCCTGGGTGTCATGGTTTTATGATTTTTGGTTATCAGTATTCCACATCATAACATCATGTAGTGCACTGGGAGTTAAAGTGTTCTGGGTACCTGTCCCCAAAAAGAAGAAGAACTACATTCCCCAGAAGCCTGTTTGCTGTGTTGTTATCATTCCTGCTCAGGGGGAACAGATATAAGGCCTTGGTAGGTCATCTGACTGGCTCTTCTTGGTCAGACTCTCTCCCTGCTGCTCGACCGGACTGCGCATCTCACCTCAGCGTTATGGTGAGGCCTACCCAGCTTTTGGACAATCTCTCTCTCATTATATTTGATTTATTAGCTTCAATTCTAATTATATTGTATTATAGTGTGTTATCTTGCATTCCGATACCATATTTAGTAAATTAGTTTGTTTCTCCTCAGATCGTTTCCACTGTTTTTAATTAATTTGGGGTCCCCTGTTTCCCTTCCCCGGAGGCGGGGATTCTGTGAAATTCCTTCACCCCGCTAGTCACGGAACAGGGCTGAACCAGCCTGTAAACCATCGACACTGGCATTGTTGTGGACAAAGTACAGGACCTGGCACTTGGACTTGTTGAACTTCATCTCCTTGGCCTCAGCCCAGTGATCCAGCCTGTCCAGATCCCTCTGTAGGGCCTTCCTACCCCCAGGCAGATGGACCTTCCTGCCAACTTGGCATCATCTGCAAACTTGCTGAGGGTGCACTCAATGCCCTCATCCAGGTCATCAGTAAAGATACTGAACAGGACAGGCCCCAATACCAAACCCTAGGGAGCACCACTCATGACCAGTACGTGACTCCATTTACCATCACCCTCTGGGCCCAGCCCTCCAGCCAGTTCTTTAGCCAGCAAAGAGTGTACTTGTCCAAGCCATGGGCTGACAGCTTCTCCAGGAGAATACTGTGGGAGACAGTGTCAAAAGCTTTGCTGAAGTCTAGGTAGACTATATCAGCAGCCTTTCTCTCATTCACCAGGTGGGTCACTTGATCATAGAAGGAAATGAGATTGGTCAAGCAGGACCTGCCTTTCATGATCCCATGCTGCCTGGGCCTGATTCCCCGGCTGTCCAGCACATGCTGTGTGATCTCCCTCATGCTGATCTGTACTGTGTGTAGCTTGGATAACTTAATGATACTGTCATGGCAAAGTTTGGAGGTCATGGTAATGTCATTTATTAGACTATCTTTGCTTTGCTTAAAGAGATTAGTAACTTTTTAAAGATTAGAAGCTGCTACAGAAATGTACGAATTTATGTGTATAAATCCCTAAACTTACAGGATAAAAAAACCACGGGGGCTCAGAGATCACCTGTCCATCTAAGGCCAGGTATTTCATATACCCAGACAAGTC
Organism: Pavo muticus; assembly: GCA_016647715.1. NCBI lineage: Eukaryota > Metazoa > Chordata > Aves > Galliformes > Phasianidae > Pavo > Pavo muticus. Next base: position 284,618 of record JACDJE010000900.1, on the reverse strand, counting down.
CCTCTTAATTCACAAGTCAGATGAATATAAAATTTGGACCTCAGCCTTTTTTCCTTTTAATGAATCAGATTTATAAGGCTGATTTGCTGAAACCAAAGTCTTCTGTGCTGAGTGTGATGTTTACTGCAGTACACATAGGAAGTTGTCTTTTTCTTCTTCTCTATTTTTCCATTAGTGCTTGTACTGAATGACTGCAAGGATTGTCTCTTGTTCTTTCAAAAGCAAGTCATTCATTAGGATGCTTTACCTTCACTAAAAGACATGTTTTCAACTTCAACATGGCTACTGGCCAGAAAAGCAATTTCCTTTTTTTTTTTTTTTCCTTCTTTGAAAAAGAAGTTGGAAACCATCAGTCTGCATCAGGAAGAAGGATTTCAGTTTTAAAGGTGAAATAGCATTCACTCCTTTTACATGATAAATGGAAGAAATAGGATACACTAATGAACAAGAGAGGACATAGCAATTAAAAACAGCAGGAGAGTGTGGTACACAAGTCTACTCTCATGTTATCTTAAAGTAAATTAGCATGAGAGGTTAAAGAAGGCAGACTTCTTTTACTTCATAAATTACTCAGCTTTCAGTACAGGTTTTACAAGAGCACATATTACTTACCTGAACAACTGATAGTGTGGTATTTATCACATGCTGCCTCCATTTGTAAGGTCATAAATTCCCTTGCTATGGTTGCCTGTAACTTGTTTTAGTGCTAAGTGTAGCAGTAAAATGCTGGAAGACAATCTATAGATTCAGCTTATAATAACTAACTCTGTATTTTATCCTGTCTTGAAGGAAGTGAGAAGTAAGGCTGAGGATGACTAAAATGAGCAGATACAGGAATAATTGGCACTTAGTGTCTTAACTGTCATTTATACATTGACTCCTGGCATTTTAATGGATGAGGAAAAAAAGCTTTTGCTTCCTAATTAAACCAAGGTAATTCAGCTTGGTATCTCCCCTGAAACTGAAGTTCCTTGAAGCTTAAGCACATAACTCAAGGCAAATACACAATTTTATTCTATACAATTTACATATATTACTATATCTTGTATTTATAGTATCTATTTTACATTTATGTATTTTATGTAAAAGCTCTTACTGTGCCCTATTGAAGGCAAAATGATCTTTTGATGTTTTCTTTCAAAAAATATTTGTGATTTTAAATTGCAAATCCTTTAGGATGAAAACTAACTTTTTCTCAGTTATGTGTGAAAGTAGATGTAGTGTTTGATTCAGGAATTATATAGCAACATATTACAGACTTTCACAAACAGCATAGTACATTTGAGCTGTTGTAGAGATACCACTGAACAAGAAAATGTCTACATATGAACAACCAATATCCATCTCACTCAGGTGCATAATGCAAGAAAAGTGTTTGTCGTCACTGCTTACAGATAGAGTGTTTGCCTCTTAGTGTCTGTTAGTCATTGCTACTTTGAGCAGATCAGACCTTCTGTGTACTCCTAAATTCACACACCAGACGTAAGAGGGAATGTGCTTTTGCATTTCTTTCAAAACTCCTATGCTGTGTATACACACTGCAAGAGTTTGCTCTGAGTTAATGCTTAGACTTACATGTTTCAGTGTTCTCAACCTTAGATGAGAACATACAGAAAACACATCTGAAGAAGGCATGGTTAAATGATGAAAACTTCAGTAGATGCATGTTTTACAGAATAATTTGTGTCTAGATGTGTGCTAACCCAAAGGGAATTACAGAGGCATACTGGAGGCCATTTTTCCCTACTTTTTGATATAAGTTCATTTCTTTGGTCTTATGCATTACATGCAGTTATTTAGAAAGAAGCTGTCACAACATCTATTCAACCACAGGCCTCTAATATTTGTGCATCATATAGAAGGTTGAAAGTAGTGGGGAGTCTAGCTTGTATATCAAAGATTCAACCTGTTGTTGAATTTACTTCAAGAAGAAGCTGAACTATAAAATAATGTAAAAAGGCCACATAAGTCGGATCAATTTATGTCAAATGTGGCAAATGAAATACTCTACAATAGGTATCTAAATATTTTATCCATTTTACTTTCAAGATATTGAAAGACAGTTACCTGACACTGGGAGATTAGGAAGGTCATGAAATTCAGCCAAAGCATGAGTTTTTAAAGCTTTTAAACTTCAGTGATAGTTTTGTAGTATTTACCAAAATATTTCTTTTCCTTGCACTTGACAATGAGAGGTTTTCATAAGGTCTATTCCTCAGAATATTTAGGAAAATTATTATTGCTTTAAAATCTTAAATAATTTAAATTTCCCAAGGAAAAAAAGAAAGGGAAAAAAAATGAGTTGTTTAAATTTTCACCAAAACTCAAAAAAAAAAAAAAAAAGTCAGAATTTGAATTACTGTCCCTTTTAAACATTTTCACACTAACTCCCATTAAATTATGAGGTTGAGACATTTCTTGCTTGATATTTCTATAAGTGGTTAAAAGGTGTAATCATTGCATATCTACTGTGTTCTATCGCTAAGAGGAAGTTTCTCATAATTACTTCCAGTTGATCTTAATCTGTCTTTCCCTGTTGTGCTTTTTCCTTTATAACTTACAGGATATCAGTTCCTGGTGCTTTATTTATCAAGTTATCACCAAGACTATCAGGACTTCATGCTTAATGTCCAACAAAATTATGGTTTTTTTTAAAGATGTCTGTAAAGAATGCTCTTCTGAGGAATCATGAGATGTCTAGAAATGGTTTTGCTCTCAATACCTTAATAATTTCCTCAGACGCAGGATCATATTTTGACATTATTGAAGATCAAGCTCTATTATTTTGTGATTTACATTTCCCTAACAGATATTACATCTGCCCAGAGATCTCCTGGAGCATGGTCAGTAATGGTGCTGGCAGTTTTTGCTCTTTCTGAATTTTGCAGATGTTACATCCATCGATGCTCAGTTTTATGCCTCTCCTGAGGTTCTCATGAAAAAAAAACAACCACCAAACCTATAGCATTATGTGCATGTTGTCTGTTACATGATATACAACCAAGATGAAGACTTTCTCAAGTCTTTCTCAACACTACAACATCTGTCCTTTGTGATCATGGGCACATTGCTTAGGAAATAATCAAAGTTTCATATGTCCTTTTGTACAGAAGAGCAGATTCTTCTGTTGATAGCCATGTACAGTTGTTAAAATTTAATAAAATTTTGTGGAATGTTTTCATGCATTATCATGCATACTTACCAAATAAACAAACAACAAATTGAGTTTACAATTTTAGTAGACTGTCAACATAACTATTCTGTTTTCCAGTGCAGAATCCCGTATGCCAAATGAGGAAGCGAAGGCAGGAAAGGTAAATGATTTCCTCAGGGTTACCAAGAGATGTGTTAAAATAATGGTTTCAAAGTCGGAGTTTGTTGACGGTTTATGGGCTGGTTCGGCCCGGTTCCATGACTAGCAGGGTGGAAGGATTTCGCAAAATCCATGCCTCCAGAAAAGGGAAACAGGGGACCCCAAAATAATTAAAAAAAGGTGGCAACGATCTGAGGAGAAACAAGCTAATTTACTAAATATGGTATCGGAATGCAAGATAACACACTATAATACAATATAATTAGAATTGAAGCTAATTAATCAAATATAATGAGAGAGAGAGATTGTCCAAAAGCTGGGTAGGCCTCGCCATAACGCTGAGGTGAGATGCACAGTCTGGTCAAGCGGCAGGGAGAGAGTCTGACCAAGAAGAGCCCCGGTCAGATGACCTACCAAGGCCTTATATCTGTTCCCCCTGAGCAGAAATGATAACAGCACAGCGAACAGTCTTCTGGAGAACGTAGTTCTTCTCTTTGGGGACAGGTACCCAGAACACTTTAACTCCCAGTGCACTACATGATGTTATGATGTGGAATACTGATAACCAAAAATCATAAAACCGTGACAGAGTTCTTTTGAAAAAAAATCATGAAACTTTAGCCATCTGCATAACCTACATCTTATCCATTTAGGACTCAATTCAAATACCTAAACTCAGGCAACTAGTGACATTTGAGATTACTTTGGATAGTTATGGCATGCTCACATGGCAGTGATATCCAAGCCCTTCTGATGAAGCACCACACAGTATTCTGTTATCTGAAAATACAATTTATAACTATGCTTTACTCTTAGTTTCTGCTCTGCGCTTTTATCAACACTTGGATAGTAGACTACCCAATATATTTGCTTATATAACACAGAGAAATATCTTAAAACACCTCTAGTGACTTTAGCAATTGCCAAGGTAATGATGCCACAATTTTGGATTCTTTTGGAGTCCCGAGTACAAAATCCAAGTACCAGTGACTGGACCTTCATAAACTGCATTGGTGCACACCTGCCCAGGCCCAGATGAGCCCTGGATTCCCAGTCTCCTGATTGTTTATACTGTACTGCTCTCCCTCATGAAACACGTTTCTGTTTCTCTTCATTGTCACATAGAGACAAGCAAGGAAAGGCGGAGCTGACATGTACCTGATTACTGTCTGCGTAGGATGCTGGGATTTGGTTTGGGTAAGCACCACATGCTAACATAAAATAATCTTGCCTGAATAATGTGACACAGACACAGCTACAGCCAATTGAAGAAATCAGCCTTCATATTTTTTTGGCAGTATTTGAACTAAGCCAACACAATTTACAGTTATTATATTTTTTGCAAACATTTCAAGAGCAGAAGAATGGACTAGAGACTTTAAAAAAGAGAAAAGGTAAAGCTTTTGACATTTCTAGGAAACAGAAATAATAACTTTGTAATTCCCCTGGTTTGAGTCTGAGAAGGTAGTTCTTTTCAGCCTAACAACATTAAGGAAAACCATAATAACAAAAAACTATCCACACTGGGTCAAATCAAGGATTCGTCCAAGTCTGTATCATACTATTAGTTATGAGAGACAACATACACCTGGGCATGAACATGACAAAGCAAACATGTAAATATCTCCTGCAGTACATTCCCTGTCTAAAGCTATCTGGGGTTCTACAAATAGATGTCTTTTACATTGTGAAATAAATATCTCAAAAGGAAAAGCACACAGAAGTACACAGAGGCACTGTCTTTGTTTTTAATAGTTCTTGATAGATTCTTGTTCCCTCCTTCCTGTGAGAAGGACATCAACAGCAAAAATACACCTTATTTGAAGAATTACTTCCTTTTGGTTCTGAAACCAAGCTCTGTAGTCCCCATGACACTGGAAAGTACTCTTCAGGGTATTTGTAGCACTGTTAATGAAGGAGATTTTAGGATAATCATTAACAAATGGTTAGTCTAAACTCATTTTACATAGGGAACTAAAAAGTCTCTGTATAGCAGTTGGTATCTACTGCGCCTGAGCTTTTGCTAGGAACAGAGAGGTGAAAGGCCCTTTATTCTGTTCTCACTCTAAGTCTCCCAAGCCACACAGCCCTCCAGAATACAGGATTTAAACATTCAGTAAAATGATTTCCACAAATACAACAAAACTTTACACGGTGAAAGCCCAGCTGGAGAGTTGCACCTTTTATAGGAGTTGAACACTGTTATTACTAGCATCCTGAAAGTAATTTGTGACAATAAGGAAAGAAATAGGGGCTATCAATCAGACTGTCAGTTCCTGTTTCAGCCAGAACCCATTCAAACAACATATTGTAAACCCAGATCTTTCAGAGTGCCAGTTTAGGAAACTTTTTCTTGCTGATTTGCAGTCTCAGGAAGAAGAACTTACTAGATGCTGGTAGCACTCTTTTTTTTTTAATTCAGTGTAAGTTCATAAAATAAATTACCCAGATAATTGGCTATGTCCTCAGTCCATGTGCACCCAGGCTGTATTTTTTTCCATAGAGGCAAAACAGATTTACAGCTTAAAAGTAAGTGCAACAATAAAGGAATATTACTAGTAATAGACTTGTGCCAAGTTTTATGATCAACTACAATAAAAAAGGAGTTCAGCCACTTTCAATAATGGGTTCCGTCAGATCCTGCTCCCTGTTTCCTTGATCTTGATGGAAAACTCAAGACTAACATACAGAGTATTAATCTGATTCTTTCTTCAAAATGGAGTACACAGGAAGCCTTGCCTGTGGCAGGGGTGCTAAAGCTTGATGATCCTTGAGGTCCCTTCCAACCCAAGCCATTCTATGATTCCATGATTCTATGACACACACAGTATTACTTTTTAAAAATAGTAATGGTAAAAAAAAAAAAAAAAAGCCGAAATTAAAAAGAGGTAAATAAGTTCTTAAACTTTATTTTGCATCCTGCGTGTTAACCCTCTCAGCCAAATCTTGGATTTTCTTGTTTTCAAATTGAAGCCTATTCAGTCTGAAATTGCAAGCTGTGAACTATGTTGTTAATGGAACTTAACCTTTTGCAATCCAGCACATTGTATGGTAGAGGCACGACTATATTAATAATATTCTTATAATATAAATGTATTGTAAATAATACTCTGTCACTGATTAAAATTACTACAGGATAAAAATCAAGCTAGCAGAAACAACTATGCAAAAGACAAAATATTAGCAATATAATGGAATGTATTGGTCTAAATGGGAGGGGAAGCAGGGCTCACTTCAAAAGGTAATATTATTTTAATTAAAAAATGCAGAAATCCGTAAAAAACAAGCATGCTTCTCATTACATTTTTCCATGATGCCAGTTGAAACTAACAATGCTAAGAACAGCAGTTCTTATTTCTTCAGAAATATTTTTCTCCTCTGTATGAATGAGGCAATGCCTAATATCTTTAATTAGACAAACAGAGCTGAAAGTTTTCCCCCCTTTTTTTTTTTTAATTATACCTATTGAAATAGTAAAAGAAATTATCTTTCTCTACTGATGTTGTTGCATTTGTACAAAGCAGTATATCAAAATGTACTGAATATTTTATCTGTTCATTACTACTTTAGTAAAGAATCTCTTGCTGAAGCTTGTGAAGTGATATGTTATTTTTTCTTTTAAAAAAAGTTCATTTTATATTTATAAAATGCACTGAGCATAGTTAGCAAAGTCATTGCTAGATGGAGATGCATTGGTAACTGCTGATGGGGATGTGTTCTCAGGACAGAACGTCTCCTGAATCATAGAATCATAGACTCACCAACATTGGAAAAGACCTCTAAATCATCCAGTCCAACTGTCCATCTATCACTAACATTTCCCACTAAATTACCATGAGAAGAGGCCGACTCCCCCCTCACCACAACCTCATTTCAGGTAGTTGTAGAGAGCGATAAGAGTAGAGTTCTCCCCTGAGCCTCCTCTTCTCCAGACTCAACAGTCCCAGTTCCTTCATTAGACTTGTGCTCCAGACTCCTCACCAGCTTCGTTGCCCTTCTCTGGACATGCTCCAGGGCCTCAATGTCTTCTGTAGTGAGGGGCCCAAAACTGAGCACAGTACTTGAGGTGCGGCCCTGTGCCTCCCACATTCAGCACTGCATTGCACTGCAGCAGAGGGACTTTCATGGCAGAAATGCACATTGGATTTTCTGGTTTTCATTCGGACAGCTCCTTCTAAAGACCTCCAACACTTTCTAAGCTGTGAATTTGCATAATTTCACAGACCAACATAAATAATGTTCCAGCCTGTTGAAGCTTTCCCCAGGAAGGACGTAATTACAAGAGGGCTATTTTGTGTCTCTACTGGCCAGACATTCATGGGAGTGATGCACCTAGCATTTTGCTTTAAATAATCTGCTGTCCTGCTTCACTGCCAAAAGTTTCAGGTCTGTAAATAATCTGAATTTAAAGAGAAAAAATGATTTCTTCAGAAAATTCGTATTACGACAACTGAAATTAAAATAAAACAAAGCAAAAAACCCAACAACACAACAACAACAAAAACCTCCTGAAAAACTACTTCACATTCTATGAAGAATATTATGAATGCATGTGATGTTTTAATAGCTCTTTCTAAGGCATGATAGGGGAAAGAAATTTTCAGCATTTCTGTCTTCAACATTAAGTGAACAATTTTTTCTCCCTAGCTATATGGAGAACCTCCCTTTCTTTTATACTGAGTCTCAAGATTAGTCACATTACATTACATTTCTGCTTCCTACATTTATTTTACCAATTTGGCTGGAGTATGACAGATCTTACTGTGTTTAGCAGGATTTATTTTGATGATGAATGGCTCTGCAAGTCTTTTTTTGCGAAGCTGCACGTGGAAGCTGCACAGTCCACGTGCATATTCTTAGCTCTCACTCCATGTATTAGTTTACTTATATATGTTTTTACACATATATTTTTTGTATTTTAATTAAGATACAGATATCAAAAAGCACATTTCTTTGGAGTCTGAAAAATGATATTTTGCAATTTCATTGAATTTGGAAGAGAGAGAAAAATTTTAAAGACATCATTTTCTAATTAAGATTGCATTTATGGAAATAGAAACTACTGTTGTGGAGACAAGGCTTAAATTATGGTCATTTGAATATGCTGCAAATGTTTTAGTTTAGCCACATTCATGACCTTCTATTATTAATTCATGGTCATGTGAAAAAAATTGTGTAAGAATATCTGCAAAATGTTTATTCTTTTATATGAATACTTAGGGGAAAAAAAAAGTTTTTGTTAAACAAAATCATTTCCTATTTTTTTATTTTCTATTCACTGATTTAGAAATCTATTATCTACTGAGGGAACAGATACTCTCTCATTTGATGTATGCAGCTTAAAGAAACAAAGCAACTGTTTTTGTGAATGAAAATCTAAAATTTATAAATTAATTGCATATAAAACCTGATGTGTAGAGTCCTTGTTCTTGTTTTGGTGAATATCTGAACAACTGTCTATAGTAGAACTTCTTACATATCAAAGCACGTGCCAGCACCAACTATCAATTCCAGGCAGCCCTTGTTAGTGGGAAGAAACACGGTTTTCTTACTTGTTACAAATAACTGGACTAACACTTTTACATAGACCACTGATATTTTTTTTTTTAGACAGATAAGAAAGTGATGTATTTTTTTTACACATTGTTTTCAACTTAACTAATTACAAGGACCATTCTGAAATGAAAATAAGCTCCTCATTGAACACTAATAATAATCTTTAAAAGAAAAGTACTCATTTTCAGAAATAAAAGTATTAAATTTTATTCTAATCTTCCCATTTTCAAAGTGAATTAGCTAAAATCTGAAACAAGCTATCATCAAATTTGTTCTGTGCTTCTGGGTCAAAGTATTCACAGATAATTCATAAAATTAGGTAAAGATCTGAAACAGTTATCTGTTATCAGCTTAGATAACAATATTAGCAGCTTCCCAAACAGCTCAGGACAACATTTGAAAGAATAATCGCATTACCATGTGAGATTCAAGTTATCTGGGAAGGGAGCATTGAAGTCACCAATAAATTGCTCCACTACACTGGAACCTGAAAGTTACAGAAACAAAACAGCAGAAACAGTAGAATTGGCAGCAGCTACATCATGTTAAATCTCATTATAATGTATAATGTGAACTAATCACTGAACTAGAAACTAATACTTGCTTAGCACAATTAAGAATCGGTTTCATCTTTTATATGTAGGCAAAAAATGACCCAGGCTAATAATGCAAACACCTCTTCTGAAGGTGGATTTCCCACGCTGTGGATTTCCCACTGGCACTACTGAATAAAACAAACAAACAAACAAACAAACATGAAAATCCCAATATTAACAGACTATTTGCTAGATCCTCATGCCTTCAAAGCCCAGATTTATTATCACAAAATATAACTCCTTTTATCAAAAGATAGATTAAAAAAGGACAGTGAAGAAAAAAAAAAGATAAACATGTAGAAGCAAAACATTAGAGACTGCAGCTAAAAGTACTGACATTGAATAAGGGAAGCTAAAGATACAAAACGAAAAACAAATGCATGCCTCATTTGTGTAAGAAAATGAGAGAAGCTATTTATATTATTAGAAACAAACCTCTGCTATGATATAGGTCCTGTACGAGAGAAAAATTACTTCAACTGTTCAGAAAAGGCAAAAATATTTAATAAAAAGCTGTTCTCTGTCACGTAACAGATGTATTCAGTAAATAATTCTCTTCTATATTTGAAGTAAGAGCATTCTACCTTGCAGTGCTAATGAAGGACATTACATTTCATCTGCATGTCAAATTGGGCAGACACTAAATAACAAAAAAAGTGGAACATTTTTAGACCCAGTAAATTGGATAAGTTACAGCCAAGACTGTTAAAAGAATTTTCAAATGAACTCCCTGAGACATTCATATTGATTTTGAAGAAGTTGTAAAACATGAGGGGATTCCAGGAACCTGAAAAAAGGTAATGTTGTTCTAATGTTTTAAAGCAACTAATTTTTGACCTGCTTGAGTATATGATTCTGATACTGATTCTGAGCAAGAACGTGAAGCAATCACTAAAGGACATTTACATAATCAATTCCAGTTAACCGTGAGAAACTTGAGAAACACACATCATTTTTCAATGAGCAGCAAGCTTATTCAGCCTCAGTAGTCTGACATAAATTTATGTTTGTACTGTATTTGACTTCGTTTCATATGACATCTGAAAATTGCTCTGAAAGTAATGCCTCCTATTCACTTCCATGGAAATCACAGCAGATAAGAAGAGCACAATATCACTGTTTCTTTGAGAAAATTCTAAGCTACAAAACACTGCTTTTCAACACATTCCCCTCTTTTAGCTGATTTGCATGGATTAGCTAATTGAGAAACTTAATTTCGTGGTGTGACAGCTGTGCATGGCCATCTGGATGTAGCTTGTCTTTCACATCAATGTCACTACTGCTGAAATGCACCAGCCACTGCCTCACTGTGTTCACATCCAATGTTTGGTCTCCATAAACATTCAGGAAGCATCGATGAATGCCAGTGTGTGTCATTTTTTCCACGTGGGAGAATTCAGTGACATCCCTTTGCTTCATACACACTTCCATGTCAGTCGCCATTTTGTCAGATTGCTCCTCTGCTGCCATCTGTCACATTGCAACAAAATGTAATGGAATACTGGCAGGAAGGTTTAATCTCTACTGCCACATCACCAACATATGCCTCTGATGTCGTGGGCCAACATAATAAAACGGGAGGCATTACTGTCAGAGCAGTCCTCATAGTAAAATCAAGAAGGACAATATTAGCCACACTGAACTCTGATTAACAGATTACAAAATGTATCTTTAAGTAGAGATACATATATTTTTAAAGTGATGATACTAAGATATGTGTTCCTTTCCATTTGATGGTGGCAAATTAAGAATAAGATTGGTGATCTTAAAAAAAAATATAGATTATTTTTGGCAAATGTAGATGGGGGAAAAAAAAAAAGCCTGGCAAGGCAAACACACAGATATTCCTCAGAACATGATTTTGTAAGTCTTCTGTATAACAGAAATATAGTAATTCAACTGGAAGAAACCAGTCTCCTTACTTCAAGACGATGTTGAAAAATTTGGAAAAAAAAAAAAAAAAGAGAAGAGCTGAGTTCTGAAGTTGTGCAATGGACTTAGAAGCCTCTTTTTACAAAATCTGTGCAAACACATTTGCTAATTTCACAAAATTTAGTTGTTTTCTTCAAAAAATAAGAGACTTTTCTTATATATCCTCTGCTTCATGCAGTCTCACCATAGCTGAGGTATATGTACAAGCACCTAATACTGCTCTTCTTTCACGTTAGCAAATCTAGTCACACCTATGACAGAGTTTTTGGTAGGAGTATGAAAGCACAGGAGCAGAAGTCAAGGTTCATATCTAGGGATTTTAAAAAATGGCTTAGCAGGCATCTACTGGAATTCAAAGAAAAGGAGAATTGGCTTTCAGCTTGGTCCATGAATAAGACCAATGCAATCAATAAAAACATATAAATTGATCTATTCACATGTGCCATGAAGGGACAAGAAGTAATGGGCATGGCTATATAATCTTAGAAGTTTTGGAACCAATTTTTGTTTATGGTTGCAGTGTCCCTTCCCTGCCTTCACATGGAGTTCACTTATACTCTAGCCTGCAGCAAGTGAGGCACTCTAATCAGGGAAAATCAGGTTTATGGAGTGGGAGAAAGGAGAGGGGGAGTAGAGTTCACTCTTGGCCTTTGCCTCAGCAGACTGAATGGATGCAGATAAATCAAGCCATGTATTTGTTCAAACTCAACCTTGAACTCAAGTACAGCTACCAAAACAAGTTTTATCTGCGCTAATTGGAAGTAGGTAAACATTATATGTTTCAAATTCATAACTACTCCACATCCAATATTCTTATTCTTTTCCCAATTGAACTGAGAAGAAATTCCTCCTATGTAACAGCTGCTCTCTATAGCCCAGCTGGTGCTCTTGTAAAGAGAATGTCGGAGAAAACTGTTAAGTCTGTGGGGCTGACACCCTTGAGCTGACATGTGCTGGGTTTGCAGAGATGAAATTCAGCTTCTTTATGGAGCTCACAGTTTTTTTCCATCCACATCTCACTAGGGGATAAATCCTTCGCTCTGCAGGAGTAAGTGGAGGAAACTCCATGAGGTATTGCAGCAAAATACATCTCTTCCCTGGGATTCTCAGGAGGAGAGACAACTGATCTGACAGTATGCAAGCAAAAGATGCTTTCTCAAACATGTCAAGAAATAATGATTATTACACAATAGAGAAGCCTACAGGAACCCCAGGGAAGAGTTGCATTTAGTTACGTCAACACAAGGGGCTGGATGGTCACACAACACATACTTCAATTTTTGGCTGGCCTTTCTTTGCACCTTCATTTTCAGCCTCCCAACCAATTCCCCTCTCACTCTTCTGTTATCCAGCAGAATCTGGAAAGAAGTCATTTAACCTTATGGCAGTTCCAATAGCAGCTGTCTGCAAGACGGCCCTAGGCGTTCATGGCAATTCCTGTACTCTGCAGGGCTGCTCACTGGTTTCATATGTGTCCCTGGCAGCTCTCCACTCCAACTCCACCAGCACAAAGTTGTGTGCAATCTCTGCAAAAAAGTATAAAGCAGTGAAAATGGAAAGAAGAGGCCAGAGTGGCTCTTTGAATGAATTACCTGTGTGCAGGAGAGCTACTGCTTTTAATGTGACATTGTTTCTTCCTCATATTCCCTTTGTCTTTCTGTTTGACATTTTGTTGTTGCTTTTTTTTCTTTATCTCTTTCTAACCCCTTTTCTTTCCACTGTATTAGTATCTACCTGACCCACTTTTTGCATTCTTCTCTCTCTTTCCCTTCTTCCTTCCTTTTTTTTTAGAATCAGTTAAGTTTTCTCTTGCTTTTACAAATATTTATTCCTTGTCTCAACTTCCTCACTTATTTTGTTCCTGTCTCATTTTCTGCTTTCTTCTTCCTAGTCTGTTTCTCTTGCTTCTTCCTTTGTCTGCCTTTGCTCTGCTCTCTTCTACACTGCTCCCTTTCACCCCTCTCTCCCTAATCCCCTCTCCATTATTCCTCATCGCTACCTGCAGGTGCTGCAGCTGCAGGAATCTGAGACACTCCCAGGGTGGGGGGAAAGCACCACATGTATCACTCCCACCCTGCAAGAGGGGAGGAGGGTGCTGCGTATGCAGGTCTTGGGACAATGGGTCTTGTCAACAGGATGTGGGAGTTTTGTTTAAATGTGGGAATGTCCCATGAAAATTAGGACATCTGGCACCCTTACATTCCATGTCTGACTTCAGCTTCATCTGCTGCTGTTATGAGTGTCATAAACATGGGTAATTTGACAAGCCTTAGGAGTCAGAGTACACAATAGATTGCACTGCAGACAGTATGCCTGCCCTTAAAAGGACTGGGTCTAGGAAAGTTAGAGAGATTTTGACTTGGCATATGCTGGAAAGAAAAACATAAGCTCGGGAACAACAGATTCCACCAGTGTCATCATGTACAAGCCCAGAAAGTTAAAAATATTGCATTCATACTTTACATCCTGATTTAAAATCAGAAAGGAAAGAGATAAACCATTCAAATTAAAAGGAAAGAAAACAACAGAGCAGCATTAGAATAAGACGTATCGTCCAGTATTGGACTTCATAGCACTCCATACACTAAATTATATGTTACTTATTTATGTGCCTAAACCAGGAATTTCCCAACAGTCATTCTAGAATGAGTGAAGAAAATTACATATCTCAAGAAAACCATTTTGAGCACCCAGGCTTGTCTTCTGACTTTACCAGGCCCCTCTATGGAAATGTCTCTCATCTAGTCTAACTTGTCTTTGCTTCTAGATCAAGAACCTCTCTCATGTGATTCCAGTTAGTTTTCCTCTTCCTCATCATTTCAGTGATTTACAATTCTTCATAATTTCCTGGACATTTTGCCATTAGAAATAGGCAAATAGATATTTGCTGTATGTTTTTGCAGTTCTGATCCTGTTGTGGGCTCTGCAAGCTTTAAAGTTGTTTCCACTGTGTGAATATGGTGTGTATTACAGAGGTGGAATGGCTTGCAGGTAACAGTCCAACTTTTGGCCTCAGTTATTTTTGATTTGTAGCCACTCAAACAATGAGATAGCCAGCAGAGGGAGTATAAATTAGCTCGCCCTGTGCCTGTGACTGTTAGTGCTAGTGCAAGGAAATGGTTCTAATGTAAATAGCAAAGAATACTCATTTAACACTGATACTGATAACACAATAGAGCAAAGTTGCCAGAAGGATGAGAATAGTTGATGAATGTTTTCTGTAAGCATTAAGAGGTATTCACAATGTAAGATGAACAATAAAGTGGCAAGAATTTAATTAATGTCATCCTGCTTAATCCAGAAATCCTTTTTCATTGTTGATTTAAATCAGATTTTTTTTACTGAGGTTCTTGAAAAAAATCCTTTGTTTCTTTCAAGACTGTACTCTGTAATCTCCCTCTGAAGCTGTGGGTTGGGTGTGAAGAGGGAGAGGCTGAAAAGAGAAATAATTATTTTCCACACTGAATTCCCATCTTCTGTGTGAAGATGAGTTAGATGCTTCCCAGAAAGTGCTCTCCTTTCCTTTAGGCAGATGGCAGATGGACCAAAGATGAGATGACTAAAAAAAACAGCAGATGATGACTACTTTAGATTCTGTTAAAAAGAAATGAATTGAAATCCATTCAGATATCCCAACAACACTTTTCAGATGCGAGAGCTTGAAATGGCTGGAGTTAAGACAAGAATGCTTGACACTGGGTACCAGGTGCTAAAGTTTACCTGAGCGTTGATTGTACCCGCTCCTTAACCACTTTATTCAACTGTTTACCAAATCCCAGTCTTGCCTATTCTTATCAGTAGATCTGGCAGCTACTCAAAGAACACCATGGGTTCCATGATAGACTTGAACACACCAGGAGGAAGTGGAACTGTAATAAATACACTGAAAACAAATGTATTTTGAAGGTTAAACTTAGGTTGAAGGTTAAATTTAGGACGTGACAACTGGAGAAAGTCAGTCACCAGGATCATACTATGATTGACCAAAGATCTAGAAGCACAGGTGCATTTGAAACACTTTTGCCACTGATAAGAGAGATATTGGTATTCCTTTGGAGATCTTCTGCAGATATGGGCCTACATTTCTTATCGGTTTTCTGTAGAACTCAGGGTCACTATGACTTGTGGAGACCAACACTTATTTCAGAGGAAGGGAACTATGACTAATTCTTGTTTTGACTTATCTTGCCTGTTAGTCTCCAATGACTTCCTACAGAATAAATGCCCAGGGAATAATTTCTTTTCCCCTGTTTTCACACATGATTACTATGCATTACTCTACTGCCCAGACAAATCCACTGGTGCTATAGTTCCTTTTGTTTCTTTAAGACTTATGCAGTGAGGTAAAACAGTGAAGAAGCTTATCAAACCATTTGGAAAAGGCAGTGTTCCATCTGTTCCAGCCAAACAATCAGTGAAAACATAATAAATCAGAGTGTGAAACGTTTTTCTAAGGTAGTGATTTTCCAACTGTATAATGTAGGGAACTGGCTGGTTACATTGTGCTAACTCTCCTTCTTGTTTTCTGCTGCTAAATTGCATTAAGAACACTTTTCTAATATTTATTTTCTGCAACTACTGTAATGGCTACAGAGGTTTTCTGTGGGTTTTGCATGGTTATGGTGGTACATGCCTGTGTGATTCTGCTGTCCAAACAATTTTGACTGTCTTCACCACAGAGATTTGAAAATGTGAACTTCATAGCACGGTTAAATTTCATAACAAGATTTCCCTTTTCCTTCCAATAACATGCTAATTTTAAAGATACTACCATCTAGTATTCTCTCCACCTTTCTCTGATATTTCCATGAAAACTAAGAATTTGTAAAGGGGGATTATTTTTTAAATGGTGAACTTGTACTAATGTCAGGAATACACAAGGAAAGCAAAATGAGTTTCATTATTTTACAGAATTCAAATCTGAATTTATGCCCTTGAATATGTATCGCTATTTGGAATAGAGATTAAAAGACCTAAAATCTACTTCTCCTTTCCATATATCATAAATGAATGGAGCAATGGCTCCAGTACACAGTATAGCACTGAACTACACATCATCTCTTTGTCACATGCACATTAGATATACACTTTCACCAAACATTCATCAACTGCAATATTGCTTATGCAATATCTCCATTGAAATAAATAAAGTTCAAAAGGAATGCCAAATGCAATTGAAGAAATAGGATGCGTTTCTCTTATGGCTGTGAAAATACTAACTTAGACTGAAGTGAGGCAGCAGATGTGTAATTAAAGTATTTTCTGTGTTTTGCTTTGCTTTCAGGATTCTATCAGAGGAGAATGATCTAATCTGAAGGCTGCAGAGTCAGACTTTTTTCAATGTTTTTTTCATTGCTGTTTGCAGAACTACGGTTTCGGTTGAGCAGGTAGACCATGCTTCTTCTGTCTACTGCATGGCTTTATGATAGCTTACTTAGCAGACCCTGCAGGCTGAGAAAAGATTTGAATCCAGTTGCTTTCTGGGAAACTGCTCTCATTGTGAAGTTATTACAAAAAGAGTAGGAACCACATACTATTCTGGCTACATTTTGAAGTGAGCACGATCCTTTGAATAAATGTTGTCTGTGGTCTTAATATGGGAAAAACTATGCCCTTTCAGCAGTAGAGACCTGTTTCATTTATGAGTTCAGAGAGCTGAGTAAGCACTCAACTGTTTGGATTCAGAGCATAATGTATCCTCTTTAGTTATGTTCAATAACAGGATACTTAGGCTTTGGAGTAAGTGCTTCTTGGGCTCTTGCCCAAGGCTTTTTGGAGGACGTTCTGGGACTTAGATGCCTGAAATCCATTGATGCTATACTGTTGTGAAGTGTTGGATTGTAGCTTTAAGCATCTTTTTTCATATCATGTGATACAGAAATCTTTATTTGTCTACCTTTACTTCAGGAATAACATCAAACCTGAAGAGCTTCAAGAATCTTTCAGTGATCTTGCAATGAAAAGACTAAACTGTGCAATCCCTGTGCCCTATGGAAAGTCAAGGTGCTTCAGAGAAGGCTGCTGTCACTCACATCTTCTTGATATTGGATGGGTGACACTGTCATCAAAAGACATAGAATAAATAGAGGCAATTGTATTGGAAACAGCTGTCTATATTTTAATTTTCCCTACATCTCATTCAGACTGTTAATAGGATTAAAACACAACCTTGTGCTTAGTGCTGAATGAGTGCTTGAACAGGTAATCCATGTGCAAAAGTGACTGCTTCTTCACTACAGTTTAAACATAGCAGTGAGGCTGTCTGTACTCATTATTTGCCAGGGCGTACTCTTGGGCCTGATACTCTCCATCTCAAATGGAAGTGAGGTGAAATTTTCAATACCTGAGCCCCAAATTAATTATCTTCAGGACACTTACCTTGCTCTTCAATTATAGTACTGCTGACTTAAAAATGCATTTCTGTTTATTTATTTATTTATTTTGAAACACTCTAGAAGCCTCACCATTGTGATTTTCTTTTTCTCTGTATATATGTTACACCATGAGAGGGAAATCTAGAGCAGATAAAGAATCAGTTCTGTGAACGTTTATGCTTACCGTAAAACACAATGATTTATGAGAAGAAGCATTTTACCTCCAAAACAATAAGCTAAATGTGTCCCTGTGTAGGACAACACATCAATTTCTCAGCTGGCCGAGTCTACAGGGCCATCTGTATTTATTCCCCTGAATAAGTAAAAGCTCCTCTCACTTACTCTTGCTCGTGGCTTTTAAACAGGAAGGAAGTATCATTTTCTTCTCTCCTAGCACAAAGAGAGCTCTAAGCATCTAATTACAGTTTCTGTGAGCAAATGGAACCAGAAAAGCATTTCCCTGTAGCTAAAATGCCCAAGCAGATCTCTCACTCTCTCAGTTTTCCCAGACTAAGGTTGAAAATCTGCTCTCTAAATTATTTCATTGCTTTACAGAGGAAGTATTAATTACACAACTGCAAATGTAGATCGGAGTGGGATGTAATTACAGGGCTGGCTTTGTGTCTGTTGTCCAACAGAATTAGACAGGAAGTGTTTGCAATGCCAGCAGTTTCAGGTGTTTTGCAGCCTATTATATTTGCCAGTTCTCACCAGGTCTCACAAATGGATCAGGTGACTTTCTGCTGCCCGATTGTCTGGAAAATCCACAAAGCTGCTATTACTGCAGGTTTTGATTTGTACAAGGCTGATGGTTTTAGATTTTTAGAGGAGGAGAAGAAAGAAGTAAAAATCCATTCTGGGTTTTAACCTCTTGCCAAATTTTGCCTTCTTCCTTTCTTCAAATACATGTTTTGTTTTCAGGTCTTTTAATTCTAATCCTCTATTTGCTGTGTATTTCCCCATCTCCTTTGGGAACTTCTTTCTTGCTGGGGGAGAAAATGCCTGTGTGTGTGCGTGAAAGAACTCCAACAGACAGAATCCCCACGTGGTGCTATGGATGAGAATTGTGCTGCAGCAAGCTCTTTTCTTCCAGTTCAGCACAACTTGGACTTTTTTTTCTGGTTCTTGTGCCTTTCAGGAAGACACCTCCATGTTTCCTGTGCTCTTTGGGTGGTAGGAAGGAAATCAAATGTCCATAGTACTTTCACCAGGTAACATTTTTGGCCACAGCTGAACATGAATGTCTCCCCAAAAAATTCGTCAGGAGTTAACACAGATGGAGGCCATTCGCTGCAGGTATCTTCATTGTGGATTCTTCATGTGGATGGAAAAGAGTAATTGTACAGAGAGAGGCTTTTCTGACCCAGTAGTGCTAGGTGCAATTTGATAGTCCAGACACAGTTCACTTATTCACATATAGACATAAGCAGTGAGTTCCAATATAACTTGAGATCTGCAGAGAGGTGAACTCGAATAAAAATAATGAATAGAAACAACTTATGTTTATATGCACTTTTTGGATATCTTTGAGATGACAGTGTATCAAGAAATGACATTTTTAAAAGGCATCCTTGTCCTATTTTGGTAATTTTTGTTAGATAAGTAAACCTATTTGTACTAACTGCTGTGCACAAAAACTATGCTCTGTTATTTTCCTCCTATCACCAGAGATTTAAAATTAATTACTTCATGGTCACTACAGCCAAGATGGCCACCAAATGCCACTTCATCCACAAGACCTTTTCTGTTCACAAGCAACAGACCTAAGAGGGCACCTTTCCTCACCGGCTCCCATAGTATCTCTAACAGGAAGCTGTCATCAACAATCAAAGTGGGTTTAACTGCCTGTGGGGAAAAACAGGGCAGAAGGAAATGAACTGGGACGTTTAACAGGGCCAACCTGTAGCTGCAGAAGAAAAGAGTAGACACAGTAAAGGCACTGCATCTGTATGTATTTCTGGCACTATCACTAGTTCTTTTATTTAAAGGAATAAGTCCTAAAAACAGCATTCTAGTACTGTGGTTTTGTCCAGTTCTGTAAGATCCTAGGGTAAAGATCAAGCCTCATAAAACATTAATTATCTCGACTCTTAGTGCAAACATAAGAACACTGTGTATACTCCAGGCCCACCCATTTCTCCTGTGGCATTCATTTTTAATAATGTAAACATTCAGAATTTATGAACATCAATTTGTCATGGCAGTTTTGCATATAGTTTTCAGTTTAAATGCTATGCTATCGAATGTGGAAGACATATACTAAGTTTCTTTTAGTCCTTAAATTTAAATAATTACAAATGGTAATTAGATGCCAAAGCAACATGGGCCTTCAAAATTCCTAAAATAGATAGGATAGCTATTACGTATGCACAGACTCCATGAATGCCAGCATTTAAGATGCATACTCATTCATATCCTGTACCTGGTGTAATGAAATGTGGAAAAAATGTATATTCATTCTTGAAGGAATGACTTTAATAATTTATTTTGGACTCCACCTCTCTTGACTTACAGTTGCCTCACTTGTGGAATATTTTCCATATCTTGCAAAGACCCTAGTAAATTCTAATATTTTCCAAAGTGTGGAAATAATTAGTAGTTTATGATGTCACAGATTTGAGAACTCTTTTCAGAGTTGTGGTTGCGGGACACATTTATTTCCTCTCTGCTCCCTGATGTTTAGCTATATTTTACATTTATTTCAATGAGAACTCGTTTTTTTAATCCTTTTTTTTTTTTTTTTTAAAGGAGATGCAGTGTTTACTTCAAATGTTATTGCAATTAACAGGAGAACTTCTATGGAAAATGAATATTTAAATAAGATATCAGTGATAAGAGAAATAAATATCCTGATTCTAAGGACTGTTACAATGTAGTTTTAGGCATTATTCCAAAGATTACTTTTCTAATTTATCTGAAAAGCTACGTGTTTGATATGAATTAGTAATGCTAATTACGGATCAGAATGTTCTACAGACTTAGTTAAGACATTATTTTATTTCTAAACCTTGAATATTACTAGAAGAAGTTAAAAAGAAGTCATTTTCTAACAGTTACAAAAAAGAGAGAAATTCTCTCTGGAATGAGGCTTACATTCTAATTTAAAACTGAACAATGTGAAACTTTACTTCGTATGAATTTTAGTGGTTCAACATGGAATTACGCAACCTTGGGTGCTCTTGGTTCAAGCATGTATTGGGTCTGGACAAGCAGGACTCTGTGTAGCTGTATTTTTAATCTTCTGTATATTCACTTCCTTTGTGATACAGTTCCACAGATTTGCATCTCTCTCTCCCCCTTCCCTTCCCTTCCCTTCCCTTCCCTTCCCTTCCCTTCCCTTCCCTTCCCTTCCCTTCCCTTCCCTTCCCTTCCCTTCCCTTCCCTTCCCT
>JACDJE010000900.1:204733-254065 GCA_016647715.1 Pavo muticus | reverse complement strand
GACTTGTACTTTTGCTGAAGCTTAAGCAAGATTGATCTACAGTCATACTGCTGAGGAATGGCAAGCTGTATTATAGTCATGTAGTCTGCTATTCAGAATGTTCTCAAAGAAAGGTAGTGAGCTAAATATGAGCAGTGTGAATAATTAGGCACAAATTTTCTTCTCAGTCCTTTTTGTTGAGAAACCTCGAAAGGCCCATTCATCTGTGTGAATAAATGATACTAATATGTTAAACAAGAGTACAGTAGGGTTGGGTCAGCACTCACTTCTGCTTCTTTACATAGACACAGCATGAAATTAAATAAATCTAGTGCACAGGAAGGAATGCAATGGTGAGTGAGTATATATTTTATCAACCTCTTTTAATCTTGTTGTGTTGCATGTGTTGTCATGCAGATAAAGGTTAAGACTAGACTAATTGGTTGGCATATGTTTTGAGGAAGTTATCTTCTTCAAAAAGACACCAGTCATAGCTTTCATGTGTCAAGGATATAAATGATGGTTCCGTCTGGAAAATCAAAGTCAATATATAATGTTAATTAGAGATCATAGAATGCAATATAAGGAAAATGCAATTTTTAAAGTCTTTTCCCTGGAGCGTTAAGGATTGAATTTAATGATCCATATCTGAAGGACATGCTTGAGTCTGACAAGGTCAGAACTAATTTTACATGTGGTACACAGATTCAAAATAACTCTTCTGAACCATAGAATGAATGACCCATTCAACTCTCCTCAGAAACAAGATTCAATGAATAGTAGCAGATTTTCATGCTGTTTCAGGTGTAACTACAGAATCACACAGGTAGTATTCAGTCTTTCTGTAATTTAATAAAGCAAAAATTATTCACGTTGCCCAGACTGAGTATTTTCTTTGTAAAATTTGGTTGGAAAAATAAAAGCAAAAGCAAAACAAAACAAGTTCCTGGTTTGTGGAGAAGGTATTATGTTTTGTGCTGTTTTGCCCAAGTTAGACATCTTATGCAGACCGCAAAAAAAGGTTAGTGCTTTACCTGGAGAAACTTGTTATGTTTGTGGTAAGCTATGAACATGCACATGATCATGTGGTCCTTTCTCATGATTTGTTCAAATATCACTTCAAGTGGGCTCTGAATTCTTACATTTTGTTCATGAATGCAAATGTCTATTGCTTGTCCTTTGAAGTACCAGAGCCATACCAGGCATGCCAGATTTTCAGGAGAAAAAAGAGATGATTTAACTGGAAATAGGCTTATAGTGGTGTTTTTCCCCGAGGCAAAAATGTTTTTGTACAGATTGTTTTTTTTTTTTTTCCAATAAAAAACATTTAAGAAGTTTGTACATTGTTTGATAATTGTATATTGTTCATTTACTTACCTTCAGTTATATAGTATAACTTCTATACTGATAATTCTACCTGTATTACTTGTTTATGAACACATACAGGTGTTTTTATGGATGAATTTATCCTATCCTCAGTTTTATTTGTATTTATGCTTTACCTTCAGATCTTTGAGTAGTTATTTTTTCAGAAATACATGCCATAGGTTGTCCCTAGTATTTACTTTGGCAATGTTTACATGACAGTGTTTTTTCCAGGAAAACGATGATGATCTGGCGTACACCCTCAGTTCTGCACAATTTCAAGTTGGGATGTAAGTTTAGATCATGAAACTTATATACCAGTGTTAACACAGTTTTGTAGTTGAACTAATAATCATATCTCTCAACAGCACTAATTAATGTAGGCTCAATAACATGCTGATGCAGCTATGTTACCTTCCAGTTCTCAGATAAGATAAATGTGTGCTAATTTGTAGGTTTTTAAATAACATTCCATTGCTCTTAGTCAAATTCTACTAAATTGCAACGTATAATTATCTTACAGATTTTACAGTAGAACGGCAGAGCTACTACTAAACAAATCATGTTTTTAATATTGACTGGCTCTAAGATATCGAGCAAATCACTTTACCTGCAGTCTGGAATCTTGCAATAAGAACCTGAACTAGTCATGGTACACTGCAGAACTAATTAGGTACACAAAGGTAGATAATTTTATAACTAACTGTTTTCTTAAGCTACATTTTGTGAAGACTCCAAGAATGAGCTGAAAATAAAGCTAAAAATAAATGAAGAGAAATAAAAGGCTGGAATGAAACCTGAAGATGTAACGTAAGTCGCCTGAAGAACGACGTAGGGAATTGCCGGAGACAGCTTTAGCCAATGGATCTCTTGAAAAGTAGCCTTCAGATCTGATTACCCTTTGCAAACACAACAGAGGAAAAGAAACAGCCAAATTAATTCCAAGTTTCTTTTTGCTGCCTCATTCACAGACATAATTAAGTATTACTCTATAATAAGTAGTCCAAAGGCTATTCAAATGAACAGTAGCTGGTTAGGGTTCCTTGGAAGTTATTTTGCCTGTTAATGACTTCCTGAATAGACTCACCTCCGTGACCAGAGATGTGTATAACAGTGCAGGGTTAGAAAATATCTGTTAAGTTCTTCATTTAAAAAAATAATAATAAAAAAAGTTGTTTTTTGTAAAACAGCTTTTGACCAAAATTTTAAAGTTAAGCTGGCCTATAAAGACCTTCCCCTCAGAGGGAACACTTAGCTGCCTATTTAAGGCACTTTTGATGAATTTTGTGTTGCTAGAGTAGTGCAAACAGAGCCTTAGTCCTCAGTATATAAATGTAGTAACTGCGCTTAACTGAAAAGATAGCTCTTCCTTCCTCTGTGTAATGAAAAGTTGAAAGTCTGCCAAAAAAGTTGGAGTGCCAGAAATTCTGTCAATGTGAGGGCATCTTTCCACCTGTAAATCAACTACACATTTAAATTACTTCCTTTCATAATCTATTAAAATAGTTTTGGCACAGCTGTTCTCAGTGAAATGTTTATTGCATAATTTCATTTCTTGTCTGCAATCATTATTATTAAGTCTCAAATGCTACTGAAGGAGGATTTGTATCTTATTCTGTGAATGACAAAAATGATCTGAAGTATATTTTAAAAGTTAAATTGAGATGATTATCCTCGTTATTTAACCCACTTGATTTGTTTACCATTCGGACATAACTGGAACAAGACTCTTTTCATGCACAATTAACTACTTTTTAAATGATCTGTTGATAGTAAGGCTGAGCATGGAATTCCTTTGTCATTATTTCAAACTATACGGACCTGCTGTTCATCAGGAAATGCTGGGGCTTAGTCCAAAATCACTGAAACATCGCTTCTGAATTCAAAGAAGGTGATAGAAAGAAATCAAAATCATTAAGACTTCTGTTTTTAGGCTGAAGACAAACTATATGAAAAGAGTAGACATAGCACATTGTAACACTGTTAAATTCTGCATTTGGAAGGAAGAAACTGTAAAATTCATAAAATATTTTTGGCAAAATATCTATTGCACATTAAGAATCCAGTTTGCTTTTCTGTATTTTTGAAATCATAGAATCATAGAAGCATTGAATCATTAAGGTTAGAAAAGACCTCTAAGATCATTTAGTCCAACTGTCCAACTACCACCAAGATTGCCCACTAAACCATGTCCCTCAGTGCCACATCCACAAGTTTCTTGGGCTCCTCCAGGGAAGCTGACCTCACTACCTCCTTGAGCAGTGCCTGTTCCAACATCTCAACACACTCTCTGACAAGATCTTTTTCCTAATATCTAACCTCAGCCTCCCCAGCACAACTTGAGGCCATTCCCTCTAGTCTTATTGCTTGTGATCTGAGAGTAGAGGCTGACCCCCACCATGCCACAGCCTCCTTTCAAGTAGTTATAGAGAGTGATAAGGTCTTCCCTGAGCCTTCTCTTCTCCAGTCTGAACAATTCCACAGCTGCTCCTCAATAGGACTTGTGTTCCAGATCCTTCACCAGCTTTGCTGCCCTTCTTTTAACATGTTTTAGGGCCTCAGTGTCTTACTTACAGTGAGGGGCCCAAAACTGAAAACAGGATTCAAAGTGCAACCTCACTACTGCCCACTGCTTCTTGTCAGCTCACTGGATACCACTGAGATGAGTGTGGCTCTGTCATTTTTACTCCTCCTCGCCCCTTCAAAATGCTTACATCCATTAATGATATTTATGCCCCCTGAGCTTTCATTTCTGGATGCTAAGCAGTCCCACTCTTTTATATGTAAGATGCTCCAGACCATAATCATCTTTGTGGCCCTTTCACTGGACTCCCTGTGGTAGCTTCATGACTCTTATACTGCAGAGACTACAACTGGACATAATACTCCAGGTGTGGCCTTACCAGGGCTGTGAGGAAGAATTGCCTCCTCCGACCTAGCAACACTTCTAATGCAGATTAATAGGCTGTTGGCCTTCTTTGTTGTATTACTGCTGGCTTATGTTCAACTTGGTGTCCATCAGGACTCCCAGGATCCTTTCTAAAAAGTTTCTTTCCAGCTTGTTGACACCCAATCTGCACTGTTTTACGGTTTTATTTCTCCTCAGGTGGAGAGATTTGCTCTTTGCTTTGCTGAAATGTGCTATAATTAGCAGACATGAAAGATGATGCACATGTTCAAGCTTCATTCATGTCTAATTACTGTTATATTGAATAGAGGTGGATAAATTTGAATAAATTATCACTTTTTACAGAATGTTATAAGTATTCTCAGCCCTCAACATCAGCCAGATCTGGGGATTCCTCACCGGGTTGCAAGAGCTAGGGTCTCTGACCAAGCTGAGGGTTCAGCTGCCACTTTATCCTTTGTAAATTCAATCCATAGCAAAATTGAGCACCTAACCCAGAGACACTCAGACACACACCTCCAGGCTCACCAGCATGATTGTGGGTGCTGCAAGCACCAGCACAGCCCCTCTGCCTGACAGGCACCCTTCCCAGATCCCTGTCCCCTCTCACCCACCCCACAGGTCCCCTACCCACTGTCTGCTCCAGTGTGCGGTTTGCTAGTGAATGCACACACACACCCCACACACAGGTGTTTTGGGACAGAGACGGCAATAGCAGCCGGCACCAGGCACACGGGCTGTGACCTGAGGTTTCTGTAACATCGCTCACCCTAGTGTCCCCCAGTGGCTGGTTTTAGGACATACACCATTCCTGCACCAGCGGCAGGGAGTAGAAGACCTCACTGGCTCCAGTAGCTGGCACCACAGCCTAGGGGCACTCACACTCTAGCCCAACTCTAGGAGCTGGCACACAGTCCACTCAATGCTAGTTTCCCTAGGAGCTGGCACCAAGTTCCTGTAGCATGCATGAGTGGAATAGAGAGATTACACAGAGCGTTAACAGAAGATTTAATAAAAGACAGAACAGACTGCAGTGATCAGGTGCAGAGCTCAGCCAAACAAGCACACTGATCAGGCCCAGTTTTGCAGAAAACCAGCCCCTTTTGTACTCCTTTATGGCTATTCTTAATTTGTTTCTCTCTACTCCTCCTTCCCCTAAATATCCCTTTTAGACTTTACACAGTCTCACAGGCCCCTTCAAATGTTCTAATACGTCATGTTTTTCTTGTCTCTCCTTTCTTACAAGTTAAAAATTGCAGACAGACCCCCAAAGCCTGAAGTATCTAAGGGATCTATCAGTGTTTGGAGACTCTTGGTCTTTGCCATTGTCTCTCTTATCCCTTTTTTTAACAGTTGTTTTGTCTCATCTTTATCAATTACCTCTTTATTTACTACCTTCTTTGCATTTAAAAGCTCCTTGAGTGAATTACCTTAACGAAATGGATACTCTCACCTTCTGCATGCTATTACAGTCACCTTAATAACAGAGATATGTATTTCTTTCAAAATACTGAGTAGGTCTTGCTTAGCTCTGAAACCATTGGGCTATATCAAAGGTGATACCCGCTGGTCATCACATTCCAACTAGAATGTTATCTGCTGATAATAAGATAATAATAAAATGCAAAGATTTACAACTCTGTACAGGTTTGTTGTAGTTTGAAGGGAACAAGACAATTGAGAGGAGGCTACATCCATTTAACTCATCATTGGTGTCTAGCATACATTGAATTTTTTTTCCTAACAAAGAACAGATGCTGAACCTGTTTTTATCCACTCCTGCAATCTGTTCCCATTGAGGAAATTCCTAACCCATGCTGAGTGACAAATACCTTAATTTTGTGTATTCCAGTTTACAGGGAAATAAATCTGTTTTACTTTATCACCGTGCAAACAAGATTTTCAGCTTTTAAGTTTTTAATTTTTGCCTACTGACTTTATAGCAGAGTTTCCTCTTCCTTTACCCCTTGTTCTATAATTATTAATTATTATCTTAATTATACTAATGGACAAAACTTCTGCCATTGCTGTTGTATCATATCTCTATGTATTTTCTGTGTGTCCTCATGATTTAATGACTGGGAATTTTCAAGCTCCTTTACACTTTCTACTACAAAGCTATAGGAATTCAAGACTTGGAGGAGACCTAAGACTCCTCTAAAATTATTTTAGTCAGACCCATATATCTGTTCACCCTAATTGTTCATCCACGTTGTTTCTAATTCAAGCTTGCACAATCACCCTATCATTTCCATGCTTACTAAACCAAGTCACCT
Organism: Pavo muticus; assembly: GCA_016647715.1. Taxonomy (NCBI): domain Eukaryota; kingdom Metazoa; phylum Chordata; class Aves; order Galliformes; family Phasianidae; genus Pavo; species Pavo muticus. The sequence continues at coordinate 247,537 of JACDJE010000900.1, read as the reverse complement.
TCCTCTTTTTGAATATATACAGCCTTTAAATCTTGAGCACCCATTTAATAAGAAGTGAGTACTGGAATCAGGGATAAGAAAGGAACTGGGAGAAGACATGTTCATTTCCTTGATTTCTGATGTGCTTTCTTAAGTAAGTGTGCGTGCAGAAAGAAAAGTATATAGTTTCCTGAAATGTAAGATGTTCAGATAGATATGAAACAGTCCATTATCTTAGTCAGTATGTTCTCAGTCACTGAAAGGTAAATATACTTTACATGAGAGAGCTAGTTTGTTGAGATATTTCAAAGAGAAAAACTAGTTGTCAGAAGTTACAAAGAACATTTATTAAGATTTGAGGTTTAGTTGTCCTGTAAAAAGGTTTGATATTTGGAAAATGAAGCAATCCTACAGTATAATGAAAATAAAATTAAAAATACGCCAAGCTTGCAATACTTAAGAAAATTTAATTAAAATCAATGAAATAGTTATACTTATGCTTTTCTCTGCTNTCCCTTCCCTTCCCTTCCCTTCCCTTCCCTTCCCTTCCCTGTACTCCAGGTGAGGCCTCATGAGGGCAGAGTAGAGGGGGACAATCACCACCCTCTCTCTGCTGGCCACTGCTCTTCTGCTGGAACCCAGGACATCACTGGGCTGCAAGCACACACTGCTGGCTCATCAAGTTTTTCATCAATCAGGACCCCTTAAGTCCTTCTCAGCAGGGCTACTTTCAAGGAGATCTTCTCCCAATTTGTATACATATCTGGGATTACCTCAACTCAATTGTAAAACCTTGCACTTTGCTTTGTTGAACTTCATTAGGCTCACAAGAGACTACATTTCAAGTTCAGCAAGGTTCCTCTGGAGGGTATTCCTTTCTTCTACTGTATCAATCACACCGCTCAGCTTGGTGTTATCAGCAAACTTGCAGAGAGTGCACTTAATTCCATCCTCTATGTAATTGATAAAGATGTTAAAGAGTACTGGTCCCAAGACATACCCCTGGGGGATACCACTTATTACTGGCCTCCACCCGGACAAAGAGCCATTGATCACAACCCTCTGGCTGTGACTGTCCAACCAATTTCTCATCCACTGAATAGTCCACCTGTCAAATCCACATCTCTCCAATTTAGAGATAAGGATGTGGTGTGGGACCATGTCAAAGACCTTGGAGAAGTCCAGGTAGATTACATCAGTTGCCTTCCCTTTGTCCACCAATGCTGTCACTCCATCATAGAAGGCCTCCAGATTGGTCAGGCACAACCTTCCCTTGGCAAAGCCATGCTGGCTGCACCCCTCATGTGCGTTAACATGTCTTCCAGGAGGATCTTTTCCGTGGTCTTCCCAGGCAGAAGTGAAGCTTTTTGACCTATAGTTCCTTTGGTCCTCCTTCTTCCCCTTTTTGTAAATGGGAGTGATGTTTCATTTTTCCAGTCCCAAGGCACTTCACCTGACAGCCACAACTTTTCAAATATGATCAAGAGCAGCTCAGCAGCCACATCAGCCAGCTCCCTTAGAACTCTGGGATGCATTTGGTCTGGCCCCACAGACTTGTACACATTCAGTCTCAAGAGTCAGTCTCATACTTCCCTTCCTTCCCTTCTTTTCTCTTATTTTTTCCCCAATCTTTCTCTCCATCTTCCTCATTCTCCCTTTCTCTTCTCTGCTTTTTTTTCCTCTCTCTCCCCCTCCCATCTTGTCTCTTTCTCTCTTCTTTTGTATTTCCTTCTCTCTTTTATTTTTTCCTCAAAGAAGCAGGTATGCTGGATTTTTAGACAGAGGCGGTGACAGAGAAAGTTACCAGTCATTCTATAAACATGTACATGGCCCAATAATAGAATAGTACTGTATTAAAAATAAATAATTAAATAACGGGGAACATTAGGGAAACGTGAAAGGACACATGTAACATGCAGGCTACTAAACAAAGACCATCTTGTGTAGAGTGTAAAGGAAACATAATGACTACAACCTGCCCTAGGGTTTGAAAACAATTTACTAAGAGGTCTTTGACAGTGGCCAGCTTTGGAGCCACTTCTAATTAGCTAGCAGGTAATTCAAAGTCTGTTTAAGTGTGTGCTCGATAAATTTCCTTCAGAGTTTCTGTGTTATAAATCTGTCATGATGATTTTTGGATCTTCAAGAATTAACAGATCCTAATCGCAGAACTAAAATTCAGTTATATTTCATGTCAGTATGTTTCATAGACTGATATATTTCCATAAGAAAACTCATCCAAACTACTAAACTACACCTGAGAGATATGCATATAGCAACATATTTTGGGAATGATTCACTTCTTGCAATTTGAATACTTACTTTGTGTCTTGATAGGAAAATACAAAAATTGCCAGAAAATTTTGATTTTAAGTATGCCTTTTGATTTTGCATAAGGAAAATGTGAATTTTCTCAAAGCGTCTAACACTTTCTTCCCTTCTCAGTTTGAAACTTCTGTCTCTTGCAATGGAAAATACCTACAACATTATTTGGTCTGTTTCCATCTCAATGCAAATTTAGTTGAGCATACGCCACCTATTTTATGCTGTCTTCCTTTATATATAAGATATGGGTAGATAGGTGCAGAAGATCATAACACCACTTTGTCATGCTCATTATACAGGGTACTGGAATGGGGGATGAGACCTTGAATGACAAAGGTAGTGATGCGTGCGTTTGAGAGTGTGCTGCAGACAAGCGAGAATGACTCTGTGGGGAACCAGCTCCAGTCTGGCAGGGCTTTTTAGCTCAGTGTCCAAAACCAGGCAAACATGTACTGAGCTAACCTTGGAAGCAATGCATCCTTGTTCAGTTACTGTTCTGCATGGAGCCAGCCTGGGAAACTGCTGCCATAGCATGATTCTTCTACAAAATGGATGCACTGCCCACAGGTAATAGATAGTTGGTTTTGCTTGGTGGTACATTGCTGAAAAAGTATTCTTGCACTGAATATATATTTGATTGTGGAATGAAAGCTGCTTGATGTTCAAAAACATGGAGAAATTTGTAAAATAGGGCAGGCAGACTTAAAGTAAGATTAATCGGACAAAAAAGAAGGTGAAGGAAACAGAGAACAACTTGGCTAAATAATAAACTCATGATAGAGCAAAATTTTAGAACCAGTAAAGGTCAAAAATGAAAATTGAAATAAATATATAAATAGAGCTACTCAGAGCTATAAAAGATAAGGGATTTTTAACCTAGTATGTCATGTGGGTGTAGAGGAGAGTAATATGTTGTCTTCTATGTCCTTTAACACTAACTTGATGGAAATATTTGAATTTCTGAAATTTTTGCTTTTAAAGACAGTGAAAAATGAATTGTCACTAAAGTGACCTGGCTGCATTCTCTAAGGGCTGCTCCTGTTTGTAACTCACCAATCTTCCATTAAGTGGGAAACAAACTATCGAGTGCCTGAAAGATTAACATTTCTTGTTCCATCCGGCATTGATGAGTAATGTTTGCTATTTATTCCCACTGAACCAGGAAGAAAAAAAATCATACATAATCATAATTTGAGAAAATAAATTTTAAAATAAAATAATAATAAAAAAATAAAGGAAGTATGCCCAAAACTTTAAAAACAAAACAAAACAAAACTTGTGTCTAGAGAACTGTGCTTTGGGGAATGATAGGCATGTACTGACAGATACCACATCCTTTTCAGACATTCTTTTTCATGGCTTTTTTTGTTTGTTATTTCAAGACAGCTATATGTTCTGTGTGCTTCAGTTCTTGGTAAACTCTAAGTAAATTCTTCCTAAAGCTGCTTCTAGAGCCTCCAGCAACATTCCTGCTGTCTCTAGAAAAGGCAAAAGTGTCTATAGTGACATGAAGATAAATGCCATATATCACAAGTTGGCCTTAAAATCATTCTAAGAGTAACCCCAGATATTATGAGATTAAGAAGAAAAAAAAAAAAAAAAAAAAGAGTGGCCAAGGAGACAGCAGCTATCTCACTAGCACCTTCCAGTGCAGTGTTATCAGATGCATGTGAGTGGGAGCAGCTGTGCTGCTGCTATCAACATCAGATCTGCTGCTGTCTGTCCTCACAAATTTATGTGTTGATTTTGGCTTTCCTGATTAAAAAAATTCTCATTGTGTATGTTATTTTTTCTGAACAAGCAAAGTCTGCTTCCTGTCTCCCAGTCCTCTTCCTCCATCTCTAAACCCTCCAAGCCCACCACTTTGCCTCAGTACTCACTTCTTCTATCTCATTCTGTCCCGTCTCATCCCAGGGGATGAGATGATACACATATCAAGTTTACCAGCTCAAGACTGGGAGCAACAAACAGGAGTGCTCACCTTCCTGTCATTTTCTCAGACTACAGTATATTGAAGACAAATACATTTCCCAGAATTATAGACCCAAAGGCTGATTCAGTTGCTTTCATACGTATTTTAATGCAATTGGAAGGACCCTGTCATATTCTGTTTGGCCTCCAGCTACTCTCTGGGAAGGCCTAGGTCTCCCATTGGTCCTGTACCATGCATATCAGTCCCATATGGATGTCTAAGGTATGTGAAAATAATTCAAATGATACTAGGAACCTAAGTGATTCTAACTGAATCACATCCTCTGTATAATATCTGATGCATGATTAGGGTGTCTATGTTTGCCTGGTTCCAGATGTTAACCTTTTTTTTTTTTTCCCTTTGACCTGGTGCCTTGTAGAGATTCAAAGAATCTCCAGTGACTCCTTCACAAACTTTTAAATTAATTTTCTATTGAATAAAAATAAGTTTTAGGGACAGGCACTTGAAACCTAGGGTTCCTGACATATTTCAGAGCTCTGGGTACAACATTACAGCACCATAATTATATTATTTCTTATCTAATCCTTTTCTGGCCTCATGAATACCACTGTATTTATCTATAAGATCTTTGAGATGTTATAGAGGCCTTCCAGTATTTGAAGTGCAGCTACAAGAAAGTTGGAGAGGGACATTTTATGAGGGAGTGTTGCGATAGCACAAAGAGTAATGGCTTTAAACCATAAGACAGATTTAGATTACACATTATGAAGAAATTATTTAATAAAAGGGTCCTGAGGCACTGGAACAGGTTGCCCAGAGAAGTTGTGGATGCTCCCTCCCTGGAAGCTTCCAAGGCCAGATTGGATGGAGCCTTGAGCAGACTGGTCCAATGTGAGGTGTCCCTGCCACTGGTAGAGGAGTTGGAACTAGATTATTTAAGGTCTTTCCAACTCAGAACATTTTGTGATGATTTTGTGATTTTATGTTAATATTAAATTACAAAAGTTGAAATTTTAACTAATGGTAGCTGGGCCTGAAAGTGGTTCAATTACATTTTATTACAAATTATAATATAAGGTTGAAACCATATCTAGCTATCACTGTCTGAATGAAGATAACTGTCATTTGTCAAAGCATATTTAAAATAGCTTGAAAATTAATTATATCATATCATGGAACACCGTCTCCCTACAAAATTAAGGTCTTCAAGTGTCAGGTTCCCATCCTACGCAAACCTTTGGTTAGATCCTTTTGATTAAACATTTCTAGACTTTTTTTTCTTTTTCTTTTTTTTTTTTCCCAGTAAGGCTTTGGGGTCTATACATAGTAGAGTATCAGAGTCATTCAATTAATTTGTTTCACAGAATTAGAAATGTCCAGACTGTATTTCTTAATATATGCTGTGTATTGTAAAATTTCCAGATAAAAATCTCTTTTGAATTTGAGAAAAGCTAAAGTGCTCACTGATTGAAAGCTTATTTCCAATAACTAGAGGTTAAAACATTCCTTAGGACTATGGCATGTTTGAAAGTATGTCTTTTCTCAGATAGATTCAGATCAAAGTTTTGAGTAAAGTCTACAGCATCTGTCTCAATATAGATAAGTAGAAGTGTTATGTTGTGTACAAATAATTATTTAATGAAAGAAAAGCTAAAGAGAAGATAGCAAGGGGAAAGGTGAGAGGAAAAGAAGAGGCATCCTAACTCCTGTTCTTGGAAATATTTAATGTCAAACAGGCATTGAAACAGCTTGAAACAGTGGCTGGATCATGATCAAAATGTCAGCAGAAAAGGAGTCAAGGGATGCTCCGCTATGTCTTTCACTCTGGATAATTAAGGGACTAGGTTCATAGACACCACACAGCATGCTTGTACCATGGTGTAGACCTCACCACCTGCGAATAAGTGAATATTGATAGTGTGGTATTTAATGCACTCATAAAAAATGTACAAGAGTGACAAAATAGCAGCTTGAGTCAGCATTCCTACATTTATAAGAAAATATTTTAACTGCTGCTTTTATGGATTTCCTAGTGAAGGTTTCCCCCCTCTCTATATTTGGAGTTGGGAAATCTCTCCTAAAGAAAACAAGTTCAAATTGAAATGTTTCCATAAGACTGTTGTCAGGAAGGAATGTTCTGGATCATAGCGGCTGATATCAATTAGCAATGCATCCTAAAGAAGAAAACTAAAATTTATGCTGGAAGAGCCCTCTGAACATTATCTATTTTGAGCTTCAACAATAATGCCAAGTTTAAAGTGGGGTCTATTTAATAACTTGTTTCAGTCTCATTTAATTAAGTTCTCTCTCAGAAATTGACCCAAAGCAAACACTGAGCTTCTCTTCTAGTTCAGACATGCTTCTGTTTAGAGATCCTCTAATTCTGATTTCCAAAGTAATTCTATCTGTGATCATACTTGCTCACCGAGCCAGATTTTTCTTTAGTCTCTTCTTCATCTCTTTTTTACTATTTATTCATGTATGGAGGACAGTCATATCCCTTCTCAGCTTTTGTTTTGCTAGAATAAACAATCCTGCTCATGTTAGTCTCCTTTAATACAATAAGCCTTACTTTCTGTGATCTTTCTTTTCCTGACTTGCCCTTCTCTCTTTCTGTTCTAGTTTAAATTCCTCTTCCTTGTGCACAGTTTTTCATGATTGTTTTTACTGAGGTAAAGCACTTTCCTTATAATGTTATGAAAATTAAAATGGATGGAGGGAATACGAGTGTTACATTTCCATCAAAGTTGTGGCAAACCAGGAAGACACAAGTGGGAAATTGGTCTTAGTCATTCTTATTTAGTTTGCAAATACTCAGTGATGAGAATTACCTAATTTATGTCTGATGATCTCTTTGTGTAGAGGAAATCAACCTTGTGTTCTATATTAGGACCTATTTAGGATCTAAGGGCCAAGTGAAAGGATATAATTATAAAATGGGCAATTGTCATATTATGTTATTTATGCTTTGTAATACAGTGTTCTCTCATATTTGAATGTTGTTGGATCCCTTCTTAAGTACACTACATTCACATGAACAGTAGTTTGAAAGTTTGAAAGTTTGAAAATTGAAAGTTTTAGAATATCATGATCAATATTTCAGCTCTCTCATAAGTTGGAGACATCTTGACAAATATGAGAAACAATATGATGCTATTGTCTTTGATACTGAAGTAGTATAGCTGGGCTTTCCCTTTCAATTCCATGTTGAAGTCTAAGATGAAATGCCGTCATAAGCGAGCACTATTTTCATGGATTATACTCTCTTTTGCTAGTTGCTAATTTTGCTCTACGTGTTTACTGGCCAGCATGATTCTCTACCTCCCTTGCTGCAAACTTTCATATTCTCTCCTTTATGATCCCAACCACTTTTAGAGGCCAAAAACTTACAAATCCTTCATTCATAGCCCAGCAGGAGTCTTGATTTATTATAAAATAAATCAATGTGTTCTCATCAGGAGGGTAGAAACATGATAAAATGTTTTTTCCAGTCCCACTGACACAAAGCCAAATACTGTATTTTTCAAATTTTAAATTACACGTATTACTCATTAAAATGGATCCTCTCATTTTTCAGATGTTACCTAACTGTTTTTTCAGTTGTCTCTGGTAATAGTAATCCATGAAGTCTATTTAGTAATCTCAGATTTTTCTGAATTTCTTTGCTAGATTTTTTTTTTAATGTTGTAGAAAGTACTTCTTATAAAAAAAATAGTAATTGTTTTATAACCAGTGAAAAAATAAAAAATCACACATATGTATTAAAAGAAAGAAAGGAAGAAAGAAAAAAGAAAGAAAGAAAAAAGAAAGAAAGAAAAAGAAAGAAAAAGAAAGAAAGAAAGAAAGAAAGAAAGAAAGAAAGAAAGAAAGAAAGAAAGAAAGAAAGAAAGAAAAAGAAAGAAAGAAAGAAAGAAAGAAAGAAAGAANGAAGGAAGGAAGGAAGGAAGGAAGGAAGGAAGGAAGGAAGGAAGGAAGGAAGGAAGGAAGGAAGGAAGGAAGGAAGGAAGGAAGGAAGGAAGGAAAAAGGAGATATTACAGATTAGCATGCACACAGACACACCAGCCAATGTGGGCCTTCTCCCTCCTACAGAAAAGAGGTTGACCAAACTTATTCTACTCTCCAAGTTCACTGAAGGTCAGAGTTTGTGCTGGTATAAAGATCAGTGTCAAAGTGAGACAAATTAATATGCAACTTACTATTGAGATTCTTAGATTAGACTATCACGAAATATTATCGATGTTGCAGTCTCCCATTTTCTGGACACAGAGGGAGCTGTGACTTCATGGTTCTCTGTCATCAGGAACTGTCTATAACCTAACCCTAGATATGTTATGGTGGATCCACCAAACTTACGTGCAGTAAGAGTGCAACACTCCAGAGTAGCTATCTAGCTACTGCTGAAAATGCTGTGTTCTGGGGTTTGAATTTTAAAGTCTTTTTCCATCCTGTTTATGTGTGTGTGTCTGCTATTGAATGTTAATGGGAGGTGGATGAGTAATATTATTGAAGGTCATGAACACGTGAGCTTGAACTACCAGGGCAACTGTTTTTGTGTGCCAATGGCAGACCATAAAGTGTGTTTATCAGGAGAATGCCAAGGAGGTCAAGCTAAGTAGCCAGTGTTGCAGTGTGTTCTCAGAAGGAAAAAAAAAAAAAGTCTTAGGTGAGGGCGGAGGAACCCAAATACATTAGTCTAGTGAATATCCACTAGAATTCTATAGCAGAAAGGAAGCTAGAAGCAGAGAAATTTACTGCTTTTATACACAAGTTTTATTCTATTTTCTTCTGAAGTTTTTTTTCTTACCGATCACTCAGGCCATAGGAGCAGCTTTTTATCAGCTGTTTGGATAATTTTTAAATTACACTAAATTATTTAATGTTTACATCTCCCTGGGTAGATGTACCTACTTAAAGCCTCTTTGGCAAGATTCATATAAATTAGCTGCCCAATAATTAAATATCTTGCTCAAATCTAACTTCTCTTTATAATAACAAAGAGAGAGAGGCCCAACTTCAGACAGTTGTTTATCCTAAGCATTATAGGAGTCTATCTCAGGATAGTAAGAGCCCCCCTGTTGACAGATTCCTGTCTTGGCAGTACTTGTTTCTCTGCAATGATCAGAGCCAAGACAACTAGTATCAAACAGAAGCCTGACTTTTCATGACTCATGAGCTTTTTTAAGACTCTGGAGATGGATACTTTCCCTATGTTGACATAGATGTAAATAGGACTTGTACTTTTGCTGAAGCTTAAGCAAGATTGATCTACAGTCATACTGCTGAGGAATGGCAAGCTGTATTATAGTCATGTAGTCTGCTATTCAGAATGTTCTCAAAGAAAGGTAGTGAGCTAAATATGAGCAGTGTGAATAATTAGGCACAAATTTTCTTCTCAGTCCTTTTTGTTGAGAAACCTCGAAAGGCCCATTCATCTGTGTGAATAAATGATACTAATATGTTAAACAAGAGTACAGTAGGGTTGGGTCAGCACTCACTTCTGCTTCTTTACATAGACACAGCATGAAATTAAATAAATCTAGTGCACAGGAAGGAATGCAATGGTGAGTGAGTATATATTTTATCAACCTCTTTTAATCTTGTTGTGTTGCATGTGTTGTCATGCAGATAAAGGTTAAGACTAGACTAATTGGTTGGCATATGTTTTGAGGAAGTTATCTTCTTCAAAAAGACACCAGTCATAGCTTTCATGTGTCAAGGATATAAATGATGGTTCCGTCTGGAAAATCAAAGTCAATATATAATGTTAATTAGAGATCATAGAATGCAATATAAGGAAAATGCAATTTTTAAAGTCTTTTCCCTGGAGCGTTAAGGATTGAATTTAATGATCCATATCTGAAGGACATGCTTGAGTCTGACAAGGTCAGAACTAATTTTACATGTGGTACACAGATTCAAAATAACTCTTCTGAACCATAGAATGAATGACCCATTCAACTCTCCTCAGAAACAAGATTCAATGAATAGTAGCAGATTTTCATGCTGTTTCAGGTGTAACTACAGAATCACACAGGTAGTATTCAGTCTTTCTGTAATTTAATAAAGCAAAAATTATTCACGTTGCCCAGACTGAGTATTTTCTTTGTAAAATTTGGTTGGAAAAATAAAAGCAAAAGCAAAACAAAACAAGTTCCTGGTTTGTGGAGAAGGTATTATGTTTTGTGCTGTTTTGCCCAAGTTAGACATCTTATGCAGACCGTAAAAAAAGGTTAGTGCTTTACCTGGAGAAACTTGTTATGTTTGTGGTAAGCTATGAACATGCACATGATCATGTGGTCCTTTCTCATGATTTGTTCAAATATCACTTCAAGTGGGCTCTGAATTCTTACATTTTGTTCATGAATGCAAATGTCTATTGCTTGTCCTTTGAAGTACCAGAGCCATACCAGGCATGCCAGATTTTCAGGAGAAAAAAGAGATGATTTAACTGGAAATAGGCTTATAGTGGTGTTTTTCCCCGAGGCAAAAATGTTTTTGTACAGATTGTTTTTTTTTTTTTTCCCAATAANAAAAAGTCCTGCTAGTGAGGGAAGAGGAACAATTTCTTTTGGAGAACAGAAATTGATCTTTTTAATGTTGGATGCTAAGGGACTGGGATAGCCAAAGTCCTTTGGAAGACCTTGTGCACAGGAAACCAAATTAATTGTCAGTCACACTTGGATTGAAAGTTTTGGCAAAACTTGTGGTTTTCTTCAGAATGTTATGGCTTTGAAAAACCTTCAGTTTCCTGCATGAAATGTTCCATTGGGATCATTCACTTCCAGTGTAAGCAGAGATCTGGGCATAATCTAAATCACAAAAAGATTCTAAAACACGTCTATGGTTGAGAGATTACAACCATTTAGAACAGATCTTTAATCAGAGGTGATCAAACAGTAAATATATAGTTAATATTAAAACAAAAATACAGATCTTTTCACTTGTCATTTTATCAAAACATTACCAGTATTTATAATTATCTATCTTAAAATTGATGTAAGTAATTATCAAAGCTTTGAAACATATAAATGGAACACTGGACCTAACACTCAAGCTGTGCCGGTATCTCATAGTATATATACTACCTCAGCATGGCTTTCATTTGCAAAAGATCAAGAGGTGATTTCCTTTGTATGTATATAAATAAAAAGATAAAAAAACAAAACACAATAATCCTGATTTGCAGAAGTACACAGCAGGAGACTGATACAAAATCTTCTCCACAAAGTCTCTATGACACAAGACGCACAGGGACATAATGGGGCATGACTAAGAGGTCCAGGGGCAAAGTATGCCTGTTTAAACAGGTACTCCCATCTGGTTTCCTTGACCAAGTCCATGGCAATGGCTTCTGCATGTATCTCTCTGTTCAACTAAGAAGTAAAGAGCTGAACAGAGAAGAAGCTGGTCAACACAGCTTTAGCAAAACAGGTGACCACTGATGAGGAAAGGAGAACAATAAGTATTTTTGATACAGGAAAGATAATTCATTCCTTTTAAGACAAATATTTTGTGTTTCAGGACAACACAGTACAATTCACATAAGGTCTTTTCTGTCTTCATTTGATTAAAGTGAATTTAAATAATTTGTTAAAGCATAAAATACCCAATGGCACCAAAAACTGCAAAAATTTTATTAAAATTTTTATTTTAGAGTGAATCTTGACTCACCAGTGTCTGGTTTCCAAGCTTTGATATATGAAGGCAAGTGAAACTTTTGACAAAGAAAGTGCTGCAGTGAAAAACTAAAGTTAATATACTTAAAGTCAAAACAGTGAGTATAATTAAAGCTTATTTCAGATATTCATTTCCCTTTGGTTGAAGGTTCAGTTTGTGCCAGCTGTGATAAACCACATTCCAGAAGGCCATGCACAACAAAATGAAGACCATCTTGATCTGCTTATCAGCACAAATCAGTGGATTATGACCAGGGAATTGTTTACAGGGCTGAATATCGTCTTCAGTACATTGGAAACAATATTGGCAATATTATGCAAAATTTGCATCAGGTGGGTCCCATGAATGCTTGTGTAAGAACAGAAAGAACACTGTTTGCAAGTTTGTCAGGACCTATGAGGATAAAGGTGACAGTTTCCTGGATCACATCATTACTGGGGACATGGTGTCACTACTATGAGTCTGAGTAAAAACAACAGTATATGGAGTGATGACATGGCCATGTGAATTCCCCATCAAAAGAAAAATTAAAGACACAGCCCTCAGTAGGTAAAGTGATTTGCACCACCTTTCGGGATAGGAAAGGGGCGATCCTTCTGGACCCTTTCTGGATTTCCCAGAATGCAGCGAAACTCTGTCTGGTACATTGTAATGCTGACTAAGCTGAAGGCTGAGACTTCAGGAGTCAGGCCAGAGGAAAAAAGACAACCTTCCTCTTGCAACATGATAACACCAGGCCCTATGTGAGTTTGAAGATGATAGAGCACATTGCCAGTCTTCACAGGACTGTCCTACCACACTCACTGTATAATCTGGAATTGGTGCCTTTTGACTTTCATCAGTTTGAACTGTTGAAAGACGGACTGCTTGGGCAACATTTTCATAGCAGCAACACCGTAATAGCAGCTATGAAACAATGGGTAACCCCTGCTGGTGCAGATTTTTACAAGTGCAGAATGCAGGCTCTTGGTCATAGTGGCAAAAATGCATAGCTAATTGTGGTGACTATGTTGAAAAATAATGTTTTGCAGTTGAGAATACTGTTCTATCAAACAGTATTACTGTGCTCTTTGCATCTATTGTAGTTTCCTAGGAGATAAATACAAGACATTACTTTCAGAGTGATCTACAGATATGGGCAGCTGACAAGGAGTAGGATTTTGTAATCCATAACTGTAGGGCAGTGAGAAAGACTTACCAGAAATTTTATCATTTTATTTCATTTTACTTAGGGAAAGATTTTCACTTTTTTTTTTTTTTTTTTTTTTTTTTTTTTTTTGCTTAGTCTTGACCACCTCTTAAAGACTATTCCTCTTCCTAAAAGCCTGATTACTGTGGAAGGCAGTAGAATTTTTTTTTTAATGACCATCCAGTTCATGAGGGATTCATCAAGTCAAATGTAATCATCTTCATGTTACCTGTGGAAAGACGCAGAAAGTGTTCAGTCAGTGAAGACACATTTTAAGAAATGATTGATGTCATCCAAAAATACACAGATGTCAGTCAGCTGAATCATTCAGTAGAGCATCTGTTTTCCTGCACTGTATGTAAATAAAATATAGAGTTATTGTACAACAACTTACATAGAGTTCAGACACTCATTTTTAGAGTGAAGGGATCTAAGCTAAGTAAGGCAAGTTGCAGCCTTCATATTTCTTACCTTTGCTTGTAAACTTTTAAAAGCTTAGCATAGATTCTAACACAGTAAAAATGCTTTTTCCCCTCTCTTATTTATAGCTTTATATAAACAATAAATGTTTAAAATATTAAAAAGAAGAAGAATCAAGAAAAAAAAATCAAAATAAAATGAACTAAGGACAGGATCCAGTTACCTAAATACAAATGTCCAGTGGCATATAAGATGTCATGAGATAAAAATTAGCAGTAGACTCTTACATTTCCTGGCAAATGAAGTCAGGCAAATGAATAGATAGCAGAATGTAAGTAGATGCTTTTGTTTTGACAACTGGATCCTACGCTAGAGATGAGTGTCACCTGTGATTGAAGACATCTATATTTCAGTAAGTCTAAGCTCTCTTTATAGCCAATTGAGAGCTAGTCAACAAAGCCATAAATTAAACACCACCAATATAGCCTAGAAAACAATGCATCTTCTAGACTTCCTAGAATTTACTCGCTAGATTTACTAGCCTGATTATTCTTATCTGTAAATTTGACATTTCCTGTGTCATATCCTATGCCAAGACATACAGATATCTTGGATGATATGGATCATTTTAATTTACGTTAAAGACCTAATATAAAATCAGATTTCTTAGTCTGAGCTGCATCCTACACTAAGATGTCACTGATACCCAAATGGTCAAAGATAGAAAGATTTCTTCCAGCTGCACAAAATAAATAAATCTGAAATTACCGAAGCAAATGCTATAGTTGTGGTTTAACCTTGAAGGCAGGCAAGCACCACATGCCATTTACTCCCTTCAGTGGGACGAGGGAGAAAATCAGAAAAAAACAAATTAAAACTCATGAGATAAAGAAAATTTAATAAGACAGAAAAGAAAGGTAAAATAATAGTAATAACACATATATGTGTGCATTACGTGTTATATGTATACATATGTATTTATATATACAAAAGAAATGTTACACAAAGAAGTTGCTTACTACCTGCTGACTGATACACAGTCAGTTCCTGAGCAATTGCAGCTCCCTTTGCGAACTCCTTCCAGTTTATTGTTCAGCATTATGTCATATGTTACAGGATATCCCTTTGGCCATTTTGGGTCAGCTGTCCTGGTTCTGTCACCTCACAGCTCCTTGTGCACCCGTTGCCCCTTGCTGTCAGAGCAGCAAGAGAAGCTGAAAAGTCCTTGACTTAATGTAAGCACTACTCAGGAAAAACTAAAACATTGGTGTGTTATCGACATTATTCTCATCCTAATTCCAGAACATGACATCATACTATCCATTATAGAGAAAATTATCCCAGCTGAAACCAGGACATATAATCAAATTATATTTTATGTCTTGTCCATGACAGAATTATCCATGAATGTAGACAAAAACAGAGATATAAATAAATATATATATACAGATATATGTATATAGTTATTTACTTAGGGGAACTGGAGTACAAAATTCTTC
Organism: Pavo muticus; assembly: GCA_016647715.1. Classification (NCBI taxonomy): domain Eukaryota; kingdom Metazoa; phylum Chordata; class Aves; order Galliformes; family Phasianidae; genus Pavo; species Pavo muticus. Next base: position 232,514 of record JACDJE010000900.1, on the reverse strand, counting down.
AGATGTCATTAAAATCTCATTCTAACTGTATTTTGTAACCAGTAGAAGTATCCTTATCGAGCCTTTAAAAAAAATAACTTTTTTAAAAGAAGAATTTTTTTTTNACCTAACAAAATACTAAGTACATACCATAGAAACATTTTAAACTCATGTTAATTCTCTAATGTAGATCCTAAAATGCAATCTCTTTTAAAACAACTGGAGTTGTACACTTCCAGTTTGTTTTCACTGGATTTAAAATCAAAAAAGCCACGCGTTAAAGTCTTAATAGGTTAAGGCCGGAAAGTTCTAATAGTTATCTGATTTAAATAACAAAGCAAAATGTTACCTAAGTCTCTAGATGACTCTAGCTAAGTATCTAAATAGTCAATCTCTGATCACAGAATCACAGAATCGTAGGGGGTTGGAAGGGACCTCCAGAGATCATTGAGCCCAACCCCCCTGCCAAAGCAGGTTCCCTACACCAGGTCACACAGGTGGGTGTCCAGGCAGGTCTTGAATATCTCTAGAGAAGGAGACTCCACATCCTCCCTGGGCAGCCTGTTCCAGTGCTTCGTCACCCTCACCATAAAGAAGTTCTTGCGCACATTTGTGCGGAGCTTCCTATGCTCCAGTTTGTGGCTGTTTCCCCTTGTCCTGTCTCCACACACTGCTGAAAGGAGTCTGGCCTCTCCACTTTGCCCCCCACACCTTAGATATTTGTACACCTGGATCAGGTCCCCTCTCAGTCTATCATTTTTTTCTTAAAGATATGCTATGTATATACACACTCTACTAATAAAATATCAGTATATGATAGAATAAAATGAGCTGAGTGCATATGCACATATCCTTTTTACCAACAGACACGATGATTCTGTTACCTCTGAGACCATTTGTTTTGGAGGCATTTTTACCCTGCCAATAAGAAAGGTTACTGTGAGTTTATGGGAATATAAGGCACTTGGTTTTTTAGTTCCATAGAAGCCAAATTAGATATTTTAAAGATTTAGCTTTAGTTTGAAGGGACTGTGTAGTGAGCAGGTGGAAAATAGAAACATTCTGTGTTTGTAAATTATGTTTCTAAATTTGTTCACCTTTCTATTCCATCTTCATGGTGGTTTTTCCATCGTAATTTTTTCCTTACTTTAAGTTGCCATGTAATCCAGTAGCGTAGTGAGGCTCTAAAAGACAGAATCATCCATCAATTCTGAAACCTATCCTTGTTATACTTGTAGCTTTCCTAGTTATCTTTTACTGTATTTTATTTATATTAAAAAGTGTGAGATTTTTATCTTGCACTGAAATCATCAACTTGTGCAATCACAAGTCCAGCCCTCCTGTTTTCCTTTAGTATAAAGAGTTTGTAAATGTCTCATGATCTTCATGATGGATGTCTCTCTTTATGTCTCTCCTATGACAATTAATATCTCTTTCCTTTTTGTCTTGCCTGTGCTCTTTGCTCCAAGCTCCTCCAAATGTTGCTGACAATGACCTCACAGAGATGAAAGCTTCAACTTCTCCCAAAGAAGAATACATCTCTGTCAAAGAACTTGGTATATTTCACATAAAACAGTAGAAATGTTTGCAATTCATATGACATCTAAAGGTGAAACAATAGTGAACTCCAGAGAATGATGTTCATACATGGCACTACAGCAGGGCTCAGAGTATATGTCACTTCTGAATTCCCTAGGCACTTGAGAACCGTCTATAAATAGAACACATGATCTTATTTTAGGTTTTTCAGCCCTCCACTTCTCTCAAAATCTCCATTTGCTCATGGACATATATAGCAGCAAAATTAGGCTCATAAAAATAAGTTCTGCAGTAAATAAAACTAACTTTCTTCCATAGGCAGATATCGGTTCGTCCCCCATTTTGTGATCGTGGTGGCTGGTGGCTGCAAGTGAGTATATAAACCACCCAGTTTATATTTTTCTAAGTTATGCTATTGTCATCTCCACTGTCTGATATCCTGTCTCTAATTTACCAGCTACCAACGACATATTGACTGCCAGATATTTGTATTGTGTACAGAAATGCAGAAGAATATTAGAGTCTGAAGAACAGTTGTCAAAGCCACAATATTGGATCTCTGCACATCATATAGACCACTCCCTTGAATGCCATTGCTTTATTCTATTGCAATGCACATTTGTTTTCTGTTGCAGTCTTCTAGCCTTCTTTATGCAACTGCTGATCTATAAAACCTAATTTAACCCTCACTTCACTTGAATGCATTTTCTCACCTTTCCAGTCAACTCTTTGCAGTTTATCATCTAGAGAATTCATTTCTACTGCCTTTTCTCTCAGATTCCATTACTTTTTTCTCCTGAGACATGTGAATAACTGAAGGTAAAGTGTTTTGTGATTACATGTACCATGGATTGTAAAAAACAACAGTTCTATATTGTCAAAATGGCCAAGATATAATCTCATTACAAACACTACTGTTCAAACACTACTGTTTTATTTTTTCTCACTAACAACAGTGCACTTCATCTTATGTAAGCAAGAACATTTTTTTAAATCAAACAACTTCGTAGAAATTATTCTTTAATGTGTATTAGCTCTTCGAGATTATAAAGTTATTCTTATAATATTAAATAAAAAAAACAGTTTGTGAGAACTAACTTTCATTTATTGCCTATATGAAATATAAATTTTTTGTTCTTTTTTTTTTTGGTGGTGGGGGAAAGGAATGTGGGGAGTTAATCTCTGGTAAGGGAAATAAACAAAATCTTTGTCAATTCATGGCATAATAATATGAGCTTCAGCTTTACTGAATGACTATTTTGGAATGCCTGAATTCATCTGAATGCTTTCTTTACACAGAGTTTGGTGTAATTATTTAATTAATGGAAATGAAGTATTGCAGCTCTGAAGGGATTGAATAAGTGTTGAAGGACACTGTGGATAAGACCCATGGCTTGGCTGCAGCTTGTGGTAATTCACATATTTAAATAATGAAATAGTGAATTTTCATTGCTTGTCTTTCTGTTCCTTCTTTCAGCTTTGCATCATGATGGAACCAAAGAAATCTGTCTTCTGCCAGAAAACAAGAACCTAGGTTGCTGGGGTAACTAGTTGACTGCAAAAAAACCCTTAAAGTAAAAGGTGGCTCATTTCCAAGTCACCATTTCAGGATTATTTATTTATTTATTTATTTTCTTCTGTTTTCATAAGAAAGACCCACACTGGCAAGAATGCCTTGCAGGAGGTTTTATAATCAATAAACCTGTTGTTTGTAAAGGGATTATGAAACAGAAATGAATGCTAAGCAGGTGAGAAATGTGTACCAGTATTTCTCAACTTTAAAAATATGAAAACCCATGGAAGAAGAACATAAAAAGTTTATGGAAGATTTAAAGAACCTACTGAGAAAGCATCTGCTTAACTAGGAACTGGTTGCTAGGATTTACAGAGATTGTCACAAAGTTGTTCCAAAATCTACTTCACTGAAATGCTAACTGGGTAAAAAACATGTTCTTAATGTTAAAAAGATTGCATAGGATTAAGCTGCACACTTCTCATTCAATTAGATGGAATCAGTATAGTTAAATTTAAGTTCAGTCCTTTGGAAACACTAATTATTCACTAACAGTACAGCAACTTCTCAAGTACAGAAGAGGAAAAAAAAAATCTGTTTTTCAGTAACAAAGATATGAGTCAGCAGAAAGAAGGAAAGGGAAAGGCAAGGAAGGGAAGGGAAAGGGAAGGAAAGAGAAGAGGAAAGGGGAGAGGAGAGGGAAGGGAAGGGAAGGGAAGGGAACGGAAGGGAGAAGAAAAGACCGATATCTAGCTTCAAATGTATTACCATTTTCTTACATAAGAACAACAATTTCCATTAACAATAATGACACAGTGGTAAAGAATGCTCACGGAATGTAAAGCTCAATATGTTGAGGTGTTGACTAGTTTTCAGGGGGTTTTTTGTGATAAAATGAATCTACAAGACACTGTAACAATGTTTGAGAATAAGATCTTTCTTGAATTACAACACATCACTATTTGACTGACTTTTCTGGGTCTGACAAAGACCCAAGGCTGTATTACAGCATGTATCCCATCTGATTTAGGTGCCTATCTCTTTATTCAGTGCTGGAAAACAGACTGAAATGTTGGGAGAATATATTCACTTACGGGCAGTTCAGAGTGTTCATCCAAGGGCCAATGATATATGGAAAAGAGCATGTGGTACTTGATCTTTTGCATATGGTGCAGAGGTTAGAGCACTAACCTGAAGACATGGGGCCTGGGCTATATTGAGATTAAAGAAAATAAAAACTCTAACTGTAGAATGAGGTAGCAATCCTCATTGTAATCACATGCACACCCCAGGGAAACGGTGGCCAAAACCATCCGGAAAGAAAAAAAAACAACTTTAGAGTCATTTCCCCTTTTGGAGCCAGGAAAGTTCATACCACTGTGTAACAATCTGTGGCAAACTGAGTTGATTTTTGTATAAGAGTATGCTGATTATGAGGTTCTATCTATCATTCTGTGACACTGTCACTGACACATCTCACAAACTCCTGCTAGCTTCTGTGCAGTCTGAACAGCCTCATGCACTGTGAACACATCGAGAGAATATACCCCAGAACACAGCACAGTGGGATCCCTAACTCTGATGCAACATGTGCAAAGATTTAAAATTACAGAGATAGGTGCCAGCACAGTGGGAACAACTAGACATGCAAGCAAAGGACTTCAGCTGCAATACAGGTTGGACTCTTGCCTGTGTGTTATGGAGTCCCGTCTGCAGTCACCTTCTAGTAAATTTTTTACTTATGTTAAGTCAGCAAATATCATCAGACAAGTACTTCAGACAAATGCTAACATTTCTAGTCCCAGCTCCAAGTGGAAGAGACTCATTCTTTACATGGCCTGGGGACTAAAATCTGATTATATGTTTCTTGAGCATTCTGATCCAGTAGTTTTGTTGTATAGGACATGAAAGTGCACACTGATTCATTTCTAAAATTGAATAACTCAGAGAAATACAGGGTTTCTTAATCCTGCTGGGGCTTGTTTGTGGGAATGATTCTGAGCATTCAGCAGTCCAGGCTGGTATAGATCTGACAACTAGCAANTAAGCAGCTACAGTATCAGTATCTAAAATGGATTATTAAGTTATAAAACAATATATTAATTAGACATACATATATATTAATTAAGAGGAATTTGATTTTTGAAATGAAAAGAATTCATATGATTTTCAATGTTAAGCATTTTCTACTGTACATGTATTGCATTTGTGATAGAGGAAGATACAGTATAGCTGATATGTTTGAAGAAAAATGTCTTTGATATTACATGGTCTTGAGAAAATAATTACATCTCTATAGGATAATGACCATTGAAAATAGCCAAGTCTTTTATTCAAGATGTTTTTTTTAATTCTCCTAAAATGTTTTTTCTTACTCTTGTGATTCACAGAAATTGGCTTAATGAAAAAGTCTAGCTCCAATAGTGTTAAGCTCACATTTAGATTCCAGTTCTGAATTGCTGAAGACAAACAAGATGCTGCATAATGAAGACAAACATTTTATTTTCTTGAACTTGAATGCCTACCATTCATTCTGAACATCTCAATTTCAATGTAAGGCATGGAAAAACTGTACAGTATTGGCATGAGAGTCCACATTTGTAAGAAAGTGAAAGCTCAGAATGGAAATAAGAATACGCAGTCTAATTGATAGTGGCTTTCAAAATTCTTTGAAAGAATAGAGTTACTGCACTGACTGAAAAGCAGACAGGAGTTTGTAGTAATTTAATATGTGGTTATTTCAAAGTAGTAAGACACAATGCTTAATGTTTGCACAGTAACATACAAAACTCTTATGAGACATAAGGTTATACTCTTTAAAACATAAGGAATTTGACTGCAAAGTTTGTGTTTTACTGATTTTGTTTCACTGTAATTGTACTGCCACCATGGAATTGGTACTAACAAATACTGATGTAATAGAAGAATCAGTCAAAATAATTTTGATTTTAGCTTCTTGTTTTATATTTTTAAGTATATTTGAACATCAACTGTTGCTACATAAATCTTTTAAAGCATATAATCAGATCATTATAATAATATAATGAATTAGACATCTAAATATAAAAGGAATTCTCTTTGCTAAGAGAGTCAGGACTCTCTTAATCATTACTTCTGTTCATTGCAGGGGAGTTGGACCACATGACCTTTAAAAGTCTCTCCTAACTCAAACAGTTCTATGAGCCTATATAAGGAATGAAGCACTAGCAAAGAATTTTTTTTTTTCTTAGCATTTACTGTTCAACTTCTCTAGAGTAGCAGACTGCATCTGAAATTCTCAAAGCCTTGCTTTTCTTTCAGCTTAAATTAGAAAAAATAAATAATGATATGGGGTGGGGAGGGCATAGAATGAGGAGAGGTGAAACATAAGAAGTGGAAACACTACCAAAAAGACCAGAAAGTTCCCAACAAGCAGAATATAAAATATGGATTAAGTGAACCAGCCTCCTTGTTCTCCAGTGACCTGTGAACAAGCTAAATGTGAATCTAAGTTAGGAATTATAAAGATCTTTTCCCTTGTCTGCTCTTCAAATGGACGCCCTTATTGATTCTGCTTAGATCTTTTTGCTTAATATTCTAGTTCTCTCTCTTTCCGGCTGTGTAAGAGAGACATAAGCTCTTTCAACACTGCTAAATGTATCCACTCAAGGAAAGAGTGGCTTCCTGGCTCAAATTGGCACAAACTGCTTCTATCTACCCTGTTTAAGGCTCTGCTCTACAGAGCAGGCCACACAATATAGCAGCTAGTGAAGCAGCCTTAGGGCTCTATAACATTATTGTCTTTTTTTCTTTATTTATTTTGATGTTGATTTTAGTTTAAACTATCTGATATAATATAATAAATATGCTCAGGAATATTTAATCTGAATGTCTGGAGGAGTCTTAAGAGAAGTGCATCAAGAAAACCCTTTCAGGAAAGAGCAGTGGGAATAATTCAGCTTGATTCAGTCTTGTTTGTAAACCCCTAAAGTGGACTATTCTGAGGAATATATCTGGGTTTGGTTTCCAATAGATTATATGGTATGGCACAAACAATATCCTAAGAATACATATATTTTAGATACTATACACTGCAAAGCTAGGAGAGGTGTAATCAGAGACACTACAAAAGCATAAAGAAAGAGCTTTATTTATGTACTGACACACCTGCAATTTAACAGAGATAAAAATCAATCAGTTAATTAATTGATTATTGAATGTTATTTCAGATGGACCAGACTGCATTGAGATGAGGAGGAAGGGGCTAGATGATTGTTTGATGTCATTTCTACAAGCGTTTTCTCTAAAGATTTTGACTTCTCTTTGTTCCTGGTTAATAAGCTGGTCTTTTCCACAGAATCACAGAATGGTTTGGGTTGGAAGGGACCTTTAAGATCATCTAATTTCAACTCCCCTGCTATAGGCAGGGCCACCTCCCTCTAGACCAGGTTGCTCAAAGCCCTCTTTTTCTGCTTCTTCCATCTATTTTGTCAGCACATTTAGAATCTGAGAAGAAATCACTTCCTCTAATTCAGTGGTATATTTTGTTAGATGAATTTAACCTGTTCTGATTTTAGGCCAGTAGAAGTTTGGTCCACAAATCTTAGCAGAGTAGACTAGGCTCACATTACAGAGAGAAATGAATGTGTTCAAAGAGCAGATCATCTGACCTAGTTAGGTATCTAAATGAAGAATTTTTTTACAGAGGTGCTTTTTTACTTACATTGATTATAAAAAATGTTTTGTTTGGGATTGGACATTTTAGGTCTCTGAAGTTGGCACTGCAGGACATGGGACACTTTTTCTATATATATCTATCTGTTTCTCTGTGTTCTATCCTAAAAACAAGCTGCAAATATTCTACAGAACAGATATCTGAATAATATAATTGTTTAAAGGAACACAAAGAAACTATTATTTTATAAGGATTACACAATGTTTCTGTTTTATTCTTCTCATTTTGGAAGTTTTCTGTGGCCTTCTAGTCCTTAGAGACATTTCTTTTTTCTCTCCTTTGATGCCTGAACTATTTTATATAGGTTCAGATAAAATCAAGTTCTCTTTTTCTACTTTTTCTACCTTAATGCTTTGGAGACAATTTTCATTCAAAATTTGTCACTGGAGAAAACTTTCTCTCAGCCAAACACCTGTTTTTTTTTTTTTTTTTTTGTTTTTGTTTTGTTTTGTTTTTTTGTTCTTTGTTTTTTTAAGCATTTCTTCTAAAGAGGTCAACATCTTGGTAAAATTTGGTAAAGTTCCACATTTGTTTCCATCATCAGAAAAAATAAAAATAAAAAAAACTCACAATCAAACAACAAAAAAACCCAACCACCTAAAAAACTAATGTAAATTTCAAAGGGAAATATGTCAAAGGGTCTATCTTGGCTGTATCAAAACTATGGTTAATCTTTGCCCCTGTACTTACCATACCACTGCCTCTTTATTTGCTTCTTTGTGTGTGTGTGTGTGTGTATGTGTGGCTAAAAAAATCTTTTACTATTTATTTTAATTTCCTTGTCAAGGTCCACCTCAACTTTAGAGTTGGCAGGTCTCACTTTTCTCCTACGTGTTCTGACCTTCAAGACATAACTTTCTGCTCAATCTGTTCATGCTACTGCTCACACACTCCCATCTTACCTCTGTAAATCCTTTTTTACACTGACATGATGAAGGTCAGAAATGGGTAAATGGATTTCTCATATGAGTAGTATAGTATTTACCCACATCTCAACAACTGCTGTGAAACATCACACAGAGGAGTTTATTTTCTCCTTAACTGAGTAGTACATAATTCTCAGCATGAAGTGATTAGTTATTTAGTTAGGTCCATGGTATTTTCCTTTCAGTCATTTCTCTTTTACTTGCAGTACACATATCAGATTTTGCATCTGTGATTTAAATGTAGTTCCAATCTTCTTACTTTAAACTTTTTGAATCCACTAGTCTTTCACAGATTTCCTTTATTCTTTTCAGTTATTAAAATACACTTTCTTAACAATAATTTTGCTTTTAATTCTTTGCAACCTAACTTTAATGTGATCTGCTCATCATCACTAAATTCAAGATGATTATTCTTTATCCATTTGTGTTAGATTCTCATTACATACTGGCCATGCACTCTCAGATATTGTTTTCTGTGGTTTTGTTGTATAGAAAATATTTGCATTACACCGTGTTTTATTTATTTATTCTGGAATATGGTCTTCAGTCTATATATGGGATACCAACGATATATTAATCTATACCTCTAATAGTACAAATTAGGTCTTTATCTATATTGAATTTGAACTCTGGTTATTTAGAACAAATACTTAACAAAGACCTTTCTCAAACTGCTTCGTACTTTTCTAAACTGCTTCAAAACTATTTTGTTGAGTCTTTATATTGTCAAAACAAAAAAAAAAAAAAAAAAAAAAAAAAGAGGAAATAAAACCTGAGACTCTGTTGAAAAATTACATATTAAATAGCCTTCAGTCAGCAGAGCTCCTGTGAGGCAGACAGCACTTTGTCTTCTATCAAATGGGGTTGAAATCCCAGTGCAAGAAAGTTCATATCAAATGTGCTGAAAGAACTAATTGGGGGATTTGATATGTAAGTTTGGATGTTGTGAACAGATACAGTCTTTCAGTGAATAAAAAGCCAGAAAGCCAGCCACCTTAGGGTGTGTATAGCTATGTGTGATCCTCTTGCACCCCTCTAGGGAAACCTGCATCCTTTGTCCCTTTTGTTCTCTGGAGTGCCTGTATACCAACACACATAGCATGGGGAATAAACAAGAACAACTGGCAATCTATGTGTGGTCACAGAGCCATGGTCTCATTGCAATCATGGAGACATGGTGAGACAGCTCAGATGACTGGAATTCTCTCATGGATGGGTATGTCCTTGTTAGAAAACACAGATGAGCAAGGTGAGGCAGTGGAGTTGCTCTTCATGTGAGAGAACATGAGTGTATCGAGTTATGCCTAGGGATGAATGGTGAATGAGTGGAGAACTTATGGGTGCATATTAAGGGGCAGGTCTAATATGGATGACACAGTTGTGAGTGTTTACAACAGGCCACCTGATCAGGAAGAGGAAGTTGATGAGGTCTTCCACAGACAGCTGAAAGTAGACTCAGGTTCACAGGCACTGGTTCTCATGGTAGACTTCAACCACCCTGATACTTGATGAGAAAATAAATAAATAAATAAATAAAAACAACACTGCCAGGCCCACACAGAACACTAGAACAGGCTGTCCAGAGATAATGAAAGTGGAGATATTTAAAACCTTCCTGGATGCTTCTGTGTGCAAACATATTCCAGGGAACCTGCCATATCAAGGAGTTAGACTAAATATCTCCACAGGCCCATTCCAAACTACATTCTTCTGTGGAAGTTCCAGGTCTTTCTGTGGACACAGAACACAAGTAGAATGTCCTTGCTCAACCTTGTTTTAAATAGGAAGTTGGCCATTAAGGACCTGGAAGTCAGAATAATTCAGGTGCACTGCTAGGTATACTGTTCTTGAGTGTAACTCTGCACAGAAAGAATATATGACTGTAGAAAACTTTGCTTTCCTGATGTAGTATCAGAGCTTAGGAAAGGGTGTTTGTTTTTCGTCATGCTATTTCCTACCAGTAGTATCACTGGGTGACTACTGTGTCACATATGGACAAAACTGTCTGGCCTTAGATGGATCCTGAGTTTATGCCTAAAAAGGCTATTTGAGCATGCTCATAAGGATCTCCTTTTCTCACATGCACACATGTAAAACCTTGAGGAGAAAGTATGACCATGCTTAAGGTGATAGAAAAATAATTTATATGCTAGGAACTTTTTTTTTTTTTTAAGCTTCCTACTTATGCACATCGGATATCAATATAGAAATGAGGGATGGAAAAATTCTTAAAGACTGGGAGAGTACAGCTGATAATACATACTGAAGCTTTTGGAGAAACACAAAATAGAAGAAACCAGAAACTAACTACCTTGAGAATGTCTACAATTTAAAATGATTATATTTTCTTGTCATAGCAGTATTTACTCTGAAAGGGTTATCTATAAGAGACGTATGCAGCATTGAAAAGCAAGCAAACAGCAACAGCAACAAAAATTTAATGCTTTAACTGCATTGTTGCAAACAACTATTCGGTACACCAGAAAAATCTGAAGAGAAATTTGCATCAGTCCACAAAAATTAGAGTAAAAACATTTTATTGATCTAACATTTGTGTTACTCAGAAGTGAAAAAGAACTCCTCACATGAGACCTGTTCAATGAACCTTTATGTTCATATTGCCAAGAACCACTCAAAACAGTCTTTTTGCAAATAACTTAGTTAACCACATCAGATTCAGCAGGATTAAGCTAAATCTTCTTTTGATATCTAATGTGCTATACTTCCAAAGCAATTCAGTGGCAGAGACAAACAGTTGAAGTGCAGGAAATTCACATGCATCCCCAGTGGCAACAGATCTTCAGGGCAGTGAGCATGGGAAATAAAGAATTCTCATTTGTGTTTCTTCCAATTTCTTGCCATGTATCCTCATCCCAGCCAGAATCGCATTGCTAAAGATTCCACAGTGGCCAGTGAAAGGATGAATGGAATTTAGTTCTCTTTTGTGAGTTGTGTGAGGAAAGAGAAAGGACACAGTAAAGCTTTTATTGACCCAACTCCAAATCCAGTGTGTCTAACTAGGAAATTGTTCATTCAGATGGAAGCCAAAAAAGCGTCTATGCTTCAATGTGGCTGAGACAGCAAAATCAATTCAGAAAACAACAGTTCTGTTTAGTAAGTATTCAAAGGAAGTAAATGTACCTAAATCAATAAATAATATACAGAATAAGGCATTTATACTGCATACTATTTTCTTAAAATGTCGAGAAATAGAAAATCTATCAGGCTCTGCAAATGCTGGCTTTTCGTAGACAAAAAAGGGCCTAAGTAATTTTTAAAATTCAAACAAAGTACTTTTAAGGTACAGAAATATTTATGCAATTTTTCATTGTCTTTCATTTAGAAAGATTTTCTTGTGTTTTTCCACTGTAAAAATACTTATAAAGTCACAAATTCTAAAAGCGCTAAGAATTTTCATATAACCTCTCTAATCGCATCCCTGGGAGTTTTGTTACTTATAACGTGAAAGCAAAGTACATCAATGATATTGATGATCAGCTGTATAATATATGGCTGTATAACTGTCCTAGACAGTTCTGAAAGGTCAGTATTCTTAAACACTGTGATGTAAATTGGTCCATAGGTAGTTTATTTAACAATTAATTTCTACCCATGGATGTTCACTAATGAAAATAAGTCAATTTATGTTTGCTGCTGTCTGCACAGAAAGACAAAAAGACAAAATTGCAATCCATATTTATAAATTCTTATATTTCTAATTGTTTGTTTGTTTGTTTATTTATTTATAAGGGAGACTACAATTTATAAATATTTGGAAAGCAGGAAATGTCCTATATTGTTTTCTTAAGCCTTCAGATGAACTGAATACAGGGCACACAGTGATCTGCTTTCATCTAAGGTTGGCGTAACCATAACATGTCCATTTTTTTCCCTCAGTTACAGAGAAAGCTTACACTGAAGGGAACACCTTTTTAAAGTATCTGAGTTGAGGAGATTGGTTTTAGAAAGGTATAAACTGCCACAGTATTCATACCTGACTGTTGAGAATTTCTGTATAAATATTGTCGCCTTTATCAATCCTAATTTGTGTAGCAGAACATGCAGCTAGCATAATTAGCCTTTAATTTAGGATATAACTGCAAAATGCTTAAAAATCCATCTTTTCCTCCACCCTAACAGAGATTACTGTGTAGGACATAATGAATGAGAAGCATGAAATAGTCCTCATGAAAAAGAGAAAAGGAAGAATGATGAACCTCTTCCTTGGCATTAGGCTCAGTTGTCTCCTTACAAAAGGAACAAGATTTGTAGCTTGTCTTCTGCATTTATATCTATGCTCCTTCTCTACTCTCCATCTGTGGCAGAGGTTATCTTAGGAATTTCCTCATCCTCTCATCTACTTATTTTTTCCTAGTCCTCCATCTTATCATCCACTCTTTCTATCCCATTTTATGTCCAACTTCCTCGTACTTGCTTCAAATAAGTTGTAGACTTTGTGATTGACATTAAATTGCATAGTAAGTTATACTGAAAGTAAGTGCAGCTTATGGTAAAACAAACAGCTTTTGTTGTTCTTGGAAAACAGGCTTTACTAATCACTCCGTGTTCTTCTTTGAACCTTCTCTGGTTTGAAATCATCTTCCTTTAGATAGGTAAATGAGGTTTTACACAATGATGTCCATCCATTTTTTTGGCATTAATCCTTTATCTTTACAGGGAAATCTTTGTTAATAGATCTCACAATCACACCTACTTTTTCCACAGCAAATGCAAAATGGTAATACACATATACAAGATTTCTGATTTCTGCTGAGTTTGTTTCAGCAATAATTGTCTCACTGGATCAATCGGTTCATTTTTCAAATGCGTCTAACCCTGGAAGTAAGGCTGTTTTTAAAAGAACAATAACTCTATGCAGGACCTTTGAGTAAGAAACAACATTATCCAGTGAAACTCTATGTATTTATCAGGAGGCAAAGAGCTGTAGTAGTGAACAAGGTTTTGGTGGTTTCATTGTAACAACTTAAATCAAGACTTTGAAATTAAATTAAAATTATATAATGCCTTACCTAGTTTTTTAGATTCCTCCAAATATATAAGGGAGATCTTCATTTTTAATGTAAATCAAATTGAAGATGGAGAGTACTGGGATTACAGGTTCTCTGGGAAACATAACTGGAAATTAAATTATGTGAAGGATCTGAACAGTAGTGATATGCCTACACACCAGCTGAAAAGGAAGGAAAAAGAAGGGGAGGGAAGGGAAATCACATCAGCTGAAACAAGAAGCATGTAATAGATGGGACTGAAGATTGTGTTTGTTTGTTTGTTTGTTTGTTTGTTTTTCCTCACAGGTTGTTTTTCCTATCAGTTTTGAGGGAAAAGGGAAAAATGTAACAAACAGCATATTTATAAGGGCACTTTCAACTTAGCTTCTGGTAATCAATTTGCTAGGAACTTCCTGATCATGAGTTGTATCCTGACCATGGTGTACTAGCCACTGATGGATCCATCCTCTATGAATTATTAAACTCTTTTTCAAATTCCTAATTTTAGTTTCCTGAACAACTTGTAATAAAGAGTCCCACAGACTATTCATCATACAAAATTGCTCCTTATTTTGTTTAGTACTGTTAATTCAGTCTCTGTCCCCTCCTCCTCCTCCTCCTCCTCCTTCTTCTTTAAAAATTTAAAATAATGAATAACTGTTCTCTCTCTCCCCCAGTTTGCATTACTTACACCAATCATTTACTGTCCTGTCACCTCTTCTTCAGCCTGAGAAGTCATATTCTAATAAGTGTCTCCAAGATTTTTTTCAAGCAATAGTGGCTAGTTTAGAGCAAATTAATGTCAAAATTATATAATTTATAGTCACTTTTTCCAGGTGACTTCAGTGATGAATGTCATTTGCCATTCTACTACTGTTTAATATGAGATCATTTGTAACGCTTTCAGACAGCTTTGGACTAAACTGTTCTGTCTGTCTGAAATACACTCTCTACTGGAACAATATGCTGAAAAGTAAATACTTGAAGAACATACTAAAATTCTGCTTATTTTGTGGAAATTGATAATTTCTACTTATTGTTTCTTATTTTTGAACAATTTATCAAAAATCACATCAAACTGCTTATAAGATTTGTTTATTTGATAACTTTCACAAAGGAAGGAATTTTGGGAGAAGTTAAACACTTTTTGAACACTCAACTATATTAATTGTACTAAAGCACCTCTGAAGCAAAACAGACACCTACATGAAGGATTTATGGGTCCCTAACATAGTTTCTTTCAATCCAGTTCTTTGAGGTAAATTACAGACCTGAACTATATGTTTAGTATTTGGAGATTAAAGTATGTATTTAAATTACAGATCTCAAAAAAGTTATTAAACAAAGATTAAAANGAGGAGAGGAGGTTACGATCTACAGCTACATCACAGAAACACCTTTAAAGGGATCTTTTCATTGCCATGGGTGCCAATCCTGCGCAACAGCTCAAAGCGCGTCCGAAGCGCACCTTTCAGGCTATGATTTTAAAAGCAAATCTGCCTTTTTTGTTGTTGTTTTTGTTTTTGTTTTTGTTTTGTTTTGTTTTTTTGTTCTTTGTTTTTTTAAGCATTTCTTCTAAAGAGGTCAACATCTTGGTAAAATTTGGTAAAGTTCCACATTTGTTTCCATCATCAGAAAAAATAAAAATAAAAAAAACTCACAATCAAACAACAAAAAAACCCAACCACCTAAAAAACTAATGTAAATTTCAAAGGGAAATATGTCAAAGGGTCTATCTTGGCTGTATCAAAACTATGGTTAATCTTTGCCCCTGTACTTACCATACCACTGCCTCTTTATTTGCTTCTTTGTGTGTGTGTGTGTGTGTATGTGTGGCTAAAAAAATCTTTTACTATTTATTTTAATTTCCTTGTCAAGGTCCACCTCAACTTTAGAGTTGGCAGGTCTCACTTTTCTCCTACGTGTTCTGACCTTCAAGACATAACTTTCTGCTCAATCTGTTCATGCTACTGCTCACACACTCCCATCTTACCTCTGTAAATCCTTTTTTACACTGACATGATGAAGGTCAGAAATGGGTAAATGGATTTCTCATATGTGTAGTATAGTATTTACCCACATCTCAACAACTGCTGTGAAACATCACACAGAGGAGTTTATTTTCTCCTTAACTGAGTAGTACATAATTCTCAGCATGAAGTGATTAGTTATTTAGTTAGGTCCATGGTATTTTCCTTTCAGTCATTTCTCTTTTACTTGCAGTACACATATCAGATTTTGCATCTGTGATTTAAATGTAGTTCCAATCTTCTTACTTTAAACTTTTTGAATCCACTAGTCTTTCACAGATTTCCTTTATTCTTTTCAGTTATTAAAATACACTTTCTTAACAATAATTTTGCTTTTAATTCTTTGCAACCTAACTTTAATGTGATCTGCTCATCATCACTAAATTCAAGATGATTATTCTTTATCCATTTGTGTTAGATTCTCATTACATACTGGCCATGCACTCTCAGATATTGTTTTCTGTGGTTTTGTTGTATAGAAAATATTTGCATTACACCGTGTTTTATTTATTTATTCTGGAATATGGTCTTCAGTCTATATATGGGATACCAACGATATATTAATCTATACCTCTAATAGTACAAATTAGGTCTTTATCTATATTGAATTTGAACTCTGGTTATTTAGAACAAATACTTAACAAAGACCTTTCTCAAACTGCTTCGTACTTTTCTAAACTGCTTCAAAACTATTTTGTTGAGTCTTTATATTGTCAAAACAAAACAAAANGAAAAGGAAATATAAAAAAAGAAGGAAATTCCAGTGCTCAGTGGTTTAGATAGGAATATCGTGAATGCCAGGACAATTGTATGTTAAACTTAAAAACAACCAAAACATAGAGGTCTAAGGTCATATCTACCATCGGATGTAGCATAGATTTCAGATCACAGAATTAACTCTGACTCAGGCAGTTAACAGTGCATAAATGCAACCACAAGCTCTTTCAAGCCCAAACTGTCTGAAGCAGAGCCAGAAAAGTTGTCACTGCAGTGTCTTTCCTTAATTTCCATTTTTAGCCTGCGTGGAGCCAGCGCTGGTATCTGTACAGCAGTGGTAAGGACACACTATAAATTCATAGAACACATAGAAAGTAAACTGAATTACACAGTTTACCTATCTATGCTTGAAAAACAAACCAATTTTTCATGCTAACTAGATTAAAACATGTTTTATGTTTGCATGTTAAACTTTGTATTTTTCAGTAAAACTGTGCTTGCTAAAAGCTGGAAGCGTGGTTGACTGTAGTAAACTATTTTAAAGTTAACACAGAACAGACAATACCAATGAATAAGTTTTCTAGCAGATAGAAATTACTTTTGTGGACATTTATTTTCATGACTAGTTTTTTTCATTTTTGGAGGAAAACAAAAGCATAATTTTATTTAATCAGATATCTGATTAATGTAATATTATTAGTTTTTCTAGAAATGATCAGAATTCCACTATCTTAGTGCCCTGCTGGTCCAGAAAATGAGGGCCAGAGCTAGAAATGGAAAAATGTAAGCATAAGAGCTTAAGTCTAGGCATTAGAAGGAGACCAGTTTGCTAGGCAGCCCAAACCATTTATGTAATAGTTTAGGTATAAACTCAAGCTCTGTGTTCATGTAATCATCAAAATCTTAGTGGACAGCATATGAGAGAAGTTTCCCTTCCCTCAGTAATTTCTTATTCCAGAACTTATCTAACCCCAAAGCAGCCCTGTAGACTGTGCTGTTCAAGGCACAAATGGTGTTTTCATTTCTCCTTTCTGATTTTCTTTCAATATGAGCCTCTTTACCCCAACAACATTTCCACGTATTCTTACCCTCCTCTCAGGAGAGGAGACTCTCGTGATCTCAAATGTTCACAGCAATTCTGCTACACTACTTTTATATGAAAGAACTGTAGCCAGGAATGGGGAAGAATGTGGCCTGCAAACAGGAAGATGATCCAATTAGAATGACTACCTTGGGCTGAGGAAGAGAGGAGAGGGGCTGAGAGAGAGAGTAGAGGTGAAGATGCTGCAGCTAGGTCTGTGCTGCTAAATAACAGCAAGCCAGGTCTGATTCTTAGCTTTGATACCATCTTGGAATCCTTCAGGCATATACTGACTGTGTTTATGCTATGTTGCACTGTAAATTCTCTGGGCTTCTTATTCACAGGACACATACCTCTTTAGTGTTGTCCATACTGCCTTTTGGAAGTGTTCCTTGGAGTGAAGTCTAGTTTGGTAGTGTGAGTAGTCAGACATCTTTTTTCCCTATTCTGCAGTACTTTATCAGTGTAGACATTGTTAACAGGGGTTGGAAGCACAGAAGAGGAACTGTTTGGTCTGTATACATCAAGGCAGGATGAAAGACTGGTACTGAAATGACACTAGGGCACAAGTGTCTGTGTAGTATTGTCCAGTTTAGGCCTTGTGACACTGCTGTCATATTGGCATGTGGCACAGATACCGTAAGAGTAAGTGGGAAACTCAGACAAAAGCCCTAGCGGGCTTTGTCTCTAACCAAAATTGATGTTGCTGTATTAAGTGATAAAGTGTAAACAGTCTCATCATTCTGTTCATTTTTTAGTATTTTTCTTTTTCAGCCATTTCTTAAACTAGAAGTTGCCACAAAAAACGTCCATCCTTGTTCATGTGTCAGATACGATTTCCTCTCTTTATGTTCCTATTATGTCTTTTAAATACTCTGTTTCTATAAATAATACTCTAATTCTAGAAATAATTTCTATAAATGGGACTCAATTTAACTGCAGTAAAGCTTTCTAACTTTTTTTTCCCAATAAATTTGTTTTTGGTTAATATCTCAGGAAGTGCTTCTTGAATGATTTCAAGTTGTTCTCTCCTTTTAGAACCACAGACAACTAACATTGCTAATGTAAAACATTTGGGCACACCTTATTGTTTTCTTTTTTCAGCAGATATGAATCTGTCCTAAATAAATGAGGAAGAAAGAGCAAGAAAATTACATTGGTTACAGATGGAGAAAAATATACTAAACTAGCTATTTAGCTCTTATAGTTATTCTAAGAGCTGGTTACACTATTTACCTAAGGAACTGTTTCTATATTTTGCAGTAAGTTGTATCATCTAGGTAGAATTCTCTGTCAGTTGATCTTAGCATCACAAGAAGAGTGTTGATGTACAGTTTAGCTTTCCATCAGTGAAAAGGTGCTTATTTGTTTCTACTCTTTAGAACATGTTATCACGGTGCTATCACAGCCCTGGCACAGGATATAGGTAACAGAAGGATTTGTGTGCAATCAAAATTCCAAGTTATACAGTTACATAGTGATAGAAACATAACCCAGTAACATAATGCACACACAATGTGACACAGCAACTGAAAACCAGAAAGCATCAAAACCTCTATTCCACTTGTTGGAGTTCTAGGGTATAGATCTTACAATGTTATCCATACTGTAACTCTGCCTGTTACATTGTGGAATAGTTTCCCCTGGGCTAGACTGGAAAATATGCATACTAAGATGTGGAATGGAAACTGCTAAGATGTCATACTGGTTAACTATGAACCAAAAATGAAGAAGCTTTTTACTGAATTTCACAGAAAGAAAACATGTTAAAGTGCTATAATATTAAGTTAGTGGGTAGAGCTGATAGGAGTATTCATACATTGTAACAGAATGGTATCAATACTGCTTAGTATGCTCAGAGCAAAACAATATCAAGGCCGTGAAATTTTAAGATCTAACTTGTAAATTTGATGAAAAATATTATTTATTTAATTGTTCTAGTCTAATGGATACATAGTGAACAAAAATATTGTGGGTTTTTTTTTCATACACTTATTTGTTTAATCACACTTTTGTAACATCATGTGAAGAGTCTGCAATCAGTTCTTGTACATAATTGTTACTTTATCTTTAGTTGCAGTAAAATGCCCCGTGTCCAGTACAAAAATAGGAAACAAATGCAAATGAAAAAGCTTATCCATTACAGGCTTCTCTGGTAAGCAACTCAGAGAAAGACTACTCTCTGTGGAAGGCAGTTAAAAAATTAACTTGCGTAAATTACACTTTGGGGTAGCATCTGTTTCCTTCATTTACTACATATGAAGTTACTGGTAATCAGATTATGGTAGATTTCTTCTCATAAAATGTCTTAGCTCTTCAGAGATGATTTCCTCCCATTCTAATGCAGAGATCTAAAACGTATCAGTGTAATAATTCTCTAAAAGTGCTAATTTCTTCCAGTGCCTGTAAAATTTTTCATAAAATATGACTGATCCATGTGTAAGCATCGAAACTTTAATTGTCTGAACTTAGGTGAGTTCAGTCTATCACTCTCTCCCCAGTTAGATGCCTCAATTGAACATTTAAAATTACATGGCTTTAAAGCTCGAGTCTACATTTTCTTTTTTTTCCCACATTGTCATTTGGACAGAAATTGCTTTATATTTATTTCTGAAGTGAAACAGATAGGTTTAGTATTAACATAAGTAAAGAAAGAATTTAAAGATTTCTATCTGAAGGATAGGGATGAGAAAGAAGGAGAATAGAAAGGAGGGGGAAGAGAAGAGAAAAACAAAATAAACTTTGGAATGAGTTACAAATAATAATATTACATGAATAATTTCCCATATTCTTTACAGTTGTGTCCATAAATACTTCAATCCATCATTTATATTTTTATTTGAACAAAATCAAATGAATTATATATAAAAGATTTATGTTCTTCTTGAACTATTCTCAGTTATGTATTAGTCTGATGTTTTGCTGCTTTCAGAACAATGAGAGCCAGAAAATGAAAACATATCCACAAACATCAGTGTGTTACAAAGCTGATATACATTCAGTCCTTTTAAGGGCAAAAGTGTTATTCCAATATCTGATGTATGACATTCCAATGCACCAATAGGCACCATGAAGAAAACTTTTCCTTTACAGTATAGTGCTTTTCTTTTTATCAGCCTGTATTTCCACTTCTTGTTTCCTTTATCAAATGAGTGAACTCAATACACCTCAACATAAGCAAAACATGCACTGAAATAATTTGTTTTATATTTTAGGGATTGGACCCATACTCCCAATCACTACACAATGAAGGGATTATACACTTAAAAAAAACTGTATGCAATCAAGAAGAAATTTTAATTAATCATAAATAGAACAGGTTTTGTGGAAATAATTTGACCAGACAGTTCAAGTTTTGATCAGCACATCACAGAGATTAAGAAAACTTTTAACTTGAACAGACAGAGTCCCAGAGAATCACTGCAGCCTGAAAAACGTTAGAAAAGCTAGTGTGTACAGATCACACAATGTCATTGTTTCTCTTAGTGCTTCCATTCCATTAGGAACCAATGCAGGACTCTTTTAACTTCCGAGAAACCCTACAATATCATGCTGTCCTGGTCAACACTGAAGCAACAAAGATTACAAGACATCAAACTACAACCTTTTATCCTGTGCTCTGTGTGCATAAAACAAGGAGTCAGCTTCCCTTTGAAGTACTAATTGACTGTCTGTATCAATCAGCACCTAATCCCTTTCCTGCATGCATTGAGGTCTCCACAGTAACTGAGCTGGCTTTCTCTGGGGTCTAGGCTGTGAAGCATTTACAGGAAACATGCAGTATGCAAAGGCAGTAATTGATCTAATTCTTAGAAAACCTACGTAAAAGGAACTAAAGCTCTTAATTTGTGCTTCAGTCTAACAGTAAGAAGACAAACATGACTTAAGAGAACATTAGAAGAGAGTACATTAAACAATTAGTGGTGAAAAGAAGAGGCAGCTGATCTTATAGCTTTTTATTTATTTATTTATTTCCAGCACAGATTACCCAGGAACATGGGGGCACCAGAGATTTACTGATTGTGCCAGGTCTTTACATTTAAGGTTGGAGATACACTCACAGATAATTTCCTTAATGTTGCTAGGCACAGCTATAATCACTACTTTTTCATTACAAGAACTGTTAGTACAAGACCTTAAGGGTGCATTTCGCCTATTGGAGCTGATCTTTCAAGGTTGATAGCCTCACACTATAGTGACCAGGCAGCTGAAGAAATCTGCCCTGATTTGACTACAATTTCTGCTCCTCCCATGGAACGCAGAACAAAGAGAAGTCCACTTGAAATGTGAGCTTGCAGTATGTAAAAGGAGAATGAAAGGAATACAGTAAAGGGTGTTTGTCAGATTTTTTTCCAGCAAATACTGGCTCTGTGGGCTAAAATAAATGTAATGAAATGTAAATGAATATGTAGTATTAATTCCTACCATATAGCATCTATAATCAATACTTAACCCTTAACATAAAACAAAAGGCAGTATTGTGGTTTTTTCTTTTAATAATGTTAAATTATTAATCTTTCAGATCCAAGAATTAAAGATAGGGAGGTTTTATATTCGTTCAGACATTTGTTTAACAGGAACCAAGCCTGCGCTCTGCTCTACTGTCACTGGAGAACTCAGCATTGATCTAAGATAGAACATTTTGAGTACTGAATAGAAACCTCAGAATAATCTTTACCTGTTTAAGAATTTAGTTTTATAGCTGACGGTGACTTATCATGTACAGGCTTCATTTTGTTGGCTGAATTAAAATAACCAGCAATTTTGTATGCCTCTGCTTCAGGATACCTGATTCATCATAGAATAACAAAAGATTTTGTTATTAGGAAACAGTGCTTTCTGGAAAGTCCGTTCTACTGCTCCCTTTTGAAAACCTCTTTCCAGCTTTTTGTTATATGGTCATGCACAATTCGTTTAAACTTTAACTGAAATATTGAATTAGATTATTACTGGGCAATTATTTTCAAATGGACTATGATGGTTCCACAGCCGCTTTACTTTCATCTTTTCATAAAGTCTAGCTCTTAGAGGTGAATTAGTTTTGCTAGTCTCTTGGGTGGTCACTTAAAACAGGTTTCTGTATATGACCAAAACTACCATAAAGACAGACCATGTAGCTGCATAGTGAGGAGGTCAAGACAGAGGGGACTGTAGAAAAACAAACAAATCAAGCAAAGAAAACAAACCCACTTGTGCTACAGCTGCTTAAACCTCAACAACGTATTTTCTCTGCAGCTCCTTGAGCAGCAATACCCAATACTAATCCATGTGACGGTTTCTTCCCCTTTCAGGAACTGTCTAAATGGATTGTTTTGAAAAGATGAAACCTGAAGCCTCTTCACCCCCCTGTCATGCCCACCTTGTCCTGACCCTGCTCTATTCAGATTTGTTAGTTTAGGGAGAGTACTTGGAGCTCAGCCTCTTTGGGCAGAGAAGGGCTCATCTAAAGAATAAAGGCCCAGCCTGTAGAACAGAGAGCTCCCTGTGAGGATGGCTGGAAAAATTAGTACCTCTAGTTTGGTCACCCTAACAACTAATTTTTTTGTGGTTTCTGACAGACTGTTCTGAAAACTCTTGCTTTGTGAAGGAGATGATACTGATTGGTGTTAATTTCATGGAGGTGTAGGAGAGGGAAAGAATGACCAAAATTGTGTTCAGACAATGAGCATTACTGATTATTCTCCCTTCCCTTGCCCATATAAGAATGGCATTTGGTGAGTCCTTGCTTCACTATCTACCTGCATCCTTCAGGAGTCTGAATTGATTTTTTTTTTTTTTTTCCTCCTAGGGAACTGGGTGAAGAAACTTTAGCTCCAATTCAGCCATCTGAATTAGGTCTAGACTGTCAATCCTGGTGTGAGCTGAATATGTGACTACCTTCACACTTTCGAGGGCAAAATTTTTATATAAACAGAGTCCTTGACATAAATATATTGAAGCAAAATGTATTTCATTACAAATATTAAATGAGAGTGAGAAATTCTCATGATAGAAATAAAAGTACATTATTGTGTCTTGACTTGCAACAATGACTACTAAAATTATATTGTAGATAGAAGAATAGAAAGAATATATAAAATGGAACACTTCACAGTTCTGATCATAAGATTTGAATGGCCCTAAGGATAGTCTGAAAAATGCTGGATTTTAGGCAATGAATTACTTGTAATGTGAAGGAGATGGACAAATCTAAATAACCTTGAGTTAAAATAACTAGAGTTTAAATAGAAAAAATAATATCTTAGTTCATGGCCTGAAGGATTTATTTTATAATTGTCATGGTAAATGAAAAACTCTGAGATTTTAAAGCCAGAAGTGCCCATTCTGGATGACTTCCGTAAGTATTCTCCTTACAGTTTTCACAAAGATTAAAGCACTGCTTAACCAAATGTAAGTAGGAAAAGTGAATTTCTTAGACAGTCACACGTGACTAATTTATTTTATAGCTTGATATTTTACTATTTCATAGAAAACAAGTACTCAGCAGCATTTCACAAAGGTATTTTCATCTTTACAACTTTGATTATTGCCTGATTTTCCTGTCCACTCAAACCATAGCTTAAAAAATCAATTTATCAGAACCCAAAATGTACTTCAGTTTGGTTCAGCTATGAAAGTAAATAGCTAAATTCCTCATACTTTGGTTTGGAAACTGTAACGTGCTTGTCTTCACTTTGCTGCAGTGCCAGAGATAGAAGACAAGTATTTATTATTGGTTTCTGCATGTTATTAATCTTGGTTTGAACTGGAGAAACTGACTTGTGTGTGTATTGAGTGGTACAAAGGTCTTACTAATCAGGGCTTTATAAAATATCAGTAACTCACATGTTTTAAGAATGGAGCCATTGTGTTTCAAGGAAATATGCCAAATATTTTCTTAGTAAGTTTCCATTCAATATTTTATCAGCAAGAAATAATTCAAATCATCGAATGAATTCCAGCTGTTGGTGTCATGATGGATCACATGTGAGTGGTGTATTTCACAACAGACTGTGGTCCTCAGATAAGGAGGTAAGTTATTAGAGGGCTATGGAGACCACTTGGTCAAGAAGAAACTGTCTTTGAGAAGAGATTAGAGCATTAATAATGGGTCACAAAGGAAGAGATTTATTCTGAGGTAGGTTTAAGATCAAGGAACTGGAGGATGTGGAGTTGGATCCTAAAGTGAACCTATGCGGGAGAGGTGGAAAACATATTCCAGTGAATCTGTGACTGTGTTTTAGTTTCCTTCTCCAAATTTGCTGAGCAACGGTGAAGTGACAGACTGCTTTTTGCACATTAGCCTCCTTCAAGGTGATCACAGTAGGGAGTGATTCAACTGTGTGATGAGGCAGCCTCTTTAGAAAGCAACTATGTGATAATGATGCGATGTGAAGGATCAGCCTAGGGTGTTAATGTCAGCAAGGGAATGCTCTGAACATGCTTTTAGACTACTGTCAGGAAAATTGGGGCAAAAGACTTAGGAGCTATGCTTCTTATCTCACATGCTGCTATATTCTTATCCATCACACACACACACACACACACATACACACACATATATATTGAAAAGAAACCTCTTTCTAAAGGAAACATCCATCATTACATTGCATAAAGAGATCAACAGGTTTTGCATTCCTTGTGTTGTTATCATGCCCTTTCATCACCTAACCAGCTAATTTACACTACCACAGTCTTCCTGTTACAGATAGAAGGAAGGATTTGATGTAACCTGAAACCCTAACTCAGTCACTACCCAGCAAAGGGTCACTCTTCTACAATACTGAAAGCAAAGAATATAAAAGCACTTTAATGGAAACCTTTCCTGCAGCTGGAGAACATCATTCTGTTTAAGGACTTCTTGGTAAACAGGCATTTTCCTAAACATAAACATTTGGTTTTTAAATGAATATTTATTCTGTTTCACTCTACATTTATCTGTAAAGAGGAAATGTCTTTATAAATATATGATTAAGATCTAAAGAGCATATTACCAAAGATGGATTGTAGCTTATTCCTGTTCGCTGTAGGAAAAAACATTCTGAACTTGAGATGGTCAAAGCAAACACAATATTTCAAGCTTCTTTTAGTACATTTGAAGTGGGAGAGTGTATTTTTGCATGTTCAGAGCTTTAAGTGCTTCTACCTTTTTATAGTGCATACGGCATGCACGTAATCACAGACCACCAGTTGGAATCATTTGCAAAGCTGTAGAGCTCATGCTTTCTCATAGCTGGCCTGGTAGATGGCATGCAGAGCAGGAAAAAGGAGGTAAGAGAAGCCTACCTTGTGTATCAGTCAGTGCCCTCAGTTACTGTTCTTGCTCTCCTTGAACACGTACAAAAAAGGGACACTCACTCATTCACTAAGGCATTTAATACTACATTAACTACCTGAGCTCTCTCACATTTACTTTTTCATATGTTTATGGTGGTCCTTACTTTAAATATTTGATGGTAAGATGATGTTTCTACTAAGGAAATGCCAAAGATTTTGCTCACTTCTGGCTTCTGTGCAATGAAGAGAATTGTTAACAATGAATAGTTATGAGCTGACTATCAAACTGAATTACGTAGTCTGAGAGGACAAGCTATGAGAACTAAATCAGGTATCTGACCAATATAACCCACATATGATCAATCCATTTATAGTCCGTACAACTAAGTGCATGGGTAAACATGAGTAAAATGATTTTTTTTTTTAATTCCCCAAATTTGCATTTACACAAAACTTTCAAATAAGAAATATAAAATATCAAAATAATGAAGTTATTATTGCTTTCATAAGGGGAAGGTACCCGGAAATTGGGTTAATTTCTTCCTGTTGTAATTTTGGACTTGCTTCACTGTCTGCTAATTATTTACAATCATCTGTATTGCAGGCTGGTCTAATAGCGTGAAGAAACTGTGTGGCTCTGTATGACTCCTGTCTAATTCTTCTTGCTGAGAAATTTCCATTACCCCCTTGAAGGAATTTAGGAATGCTATGCAATACCACATGTAGAGCTTTTCAGAAGTTATTTTCAAATTCAAATGGAACAAACATTTCAATTAATATTAAAATACCTAGGAAGAGTGGAGTTTTCCAGAAATCAAAATGCTTAACATATATTGTTTTACAGAGGTCGGTAGCCTGCTGAAGAAATAATTCAGAACATGCCCTTCTTACTTTATTGCTCTGTATTTTGCAAAATAAGTGGAATTAAGGAGGGACTCAGAACAGCATTTTTGCCTTGATCCAATTTTTGAATAATACACATTTAACATCTTTCACTTGAGTCACCTTTTTATGTTAACCATTCAGAGTTTTTACAGGATCATTTGTAGGAAGGGATTGCTGTTGAATTCCGTGGATATTTAATTTAAATCTGTTAAATTGCTATAGTTCTTGAATTGTAATTGATGCAGTAATATCTGAAAAAATGTATTTGTTCAGCATTCCAGTCTTAGTTTTTGCTCATTCTTATCTATTTTATTAAAAGACATTTTAAACCAGAATAAACTCATAATGGTGTCTAAAAAAGTAAATGACATTCAAGGCCCAAATCATCTAAAAATAAGTTAGTTTATGTGAATGAACGTTTAGATGTTTAATCTATTAACCTCTGTTGACTGTGCATTTCTTCAGAATAATGTGAATAATGTTAAAAATTATTTCTTTCTTGTTGAATACTTTAAAAAAAATATTCCTACTATATAGACCTCTGCTAATGGATAAATTTGGAGCAAACACACAGAAATGATAGCACAAAGTATCACGTATTTTCAAACTCAGATATCACAGCAATCTGAGGATGAAAAGACATAGATGATGTTGTGCTGAACCTAAAAGATAGTAGAAGTCATTTCATTGGCTATTTCCAAACTGCCATTCTGCAAAGTTCAGATCAGGCTCAGTATGCCATTTCTTGGGAAGAAAATGGTCGCCATAAGTCCACCTTTCATGTTGCTATAGTTATTAGTTCTAACATATTGAGGATACATCTGTATTGCTAAGAAAAAAAAAGAGCCATCTGATTCTTCACACTACTAAATTATTAATTCCCTGCTCTACTTTGGGCTAATAAAACTCTCCTTTGCTCTGTTTGAGTTTAGAGTAGCTTTAAGCTGTGAGTGCATAAGTCCGTTGGTGTCATTTGGCCTGAGAACCAGGAGTTAACTCCCATTCCCTTTTATCTAGTGAAAAATACATGAGAACAGTGAATGTAAAATATATGTACAAACCAGAACTCTGCAGATCTTGAACAAACAATTAACAATAGAAGATTCTCATTAAAGCAATTTACAATATAGAT
>JACDJE010000900.1:170188-204634 GCA_016647715.1 Pavo muticus | reverse complement strand
GTTTTAAAGAGGGATTAAGAAGGTTTATGTATTGCTAGACAATATTCAATATTCTTGCTGTGTCTGATGTAAAATTATGAAGAATGATGAGTACAAAAATATTTTTTCCTACAGCTAAGGAGAAGATGAAAAACCTTAGAATTCTACAGAGAATAAACATTTATTTCCTGATACTGAATTCAGCTGTGTAAGTTTAAGACAGGAAGGGCTTTGAGGAGCAAAGACAAGATCATCACTCTTGATGCCAGAGAGAGTGAAGAACGAGTCATGAAACGGATAGAGTGGTGATGTTATTCAAGCCATACTTTAAGAAAGGTGAACGATTTTCATTTTATGTTAGCATTCCAGATGGGTATTATGTTACACTGAAAAGGGCTAGTTATGGGTAAGAGGTACTGACTAGGTATACAGACCTATGCATTCAATGTTAGTCCAAATAAGTTTTAAGATTGCAACAGAAAATAGACATTATTAGTAGCAGCTACACTAACACGGTCTGAATTAATATGTAAAAGCCTCATTAAATTAAAATTAATTTCTGTTACATCAGAAAACATACTAGTACCTACTCTTTCCATTTGTTTCCGTATTCTTCTTCCCAGAGCCTCTGGATTCTAGGGAAGACAGCATCAGTAATCCTCAAGCAGGAAGGTGAGACGTCTATATCCTGTCTTCTTCACAAGGAGGAATTCATAGCTGTTGTTGGAAATCTTCTCCACTGTAGTACTGGGTCTACCTGACATTATTTTTATGTATCTTCTTAACAGGTTGTTTTTATCCATTGATTCCAACTTTTAAAATTTTAAAAGTTGTACAGCAGTTGCCTCATCTCCATTTAACATTAAAGGATGCTGTTTTTTTTAAGTGATTATTTAGCTTTGTTAGCCCTTTACCTTTGTATTTCTAGAACTGTGCTAAAACAGGATAGGCAGTAGTCATTTAACCACTGGGCAATACTTATTATAGCTAAAACAAACAAAAGCAAGTTTTTATCAAGACAAACCAGGGCAAGTTTTGAGACCCTTAATTATGTGTCAGTACAATAATTAGTGCCTTACCAGTCATGGCAAAAAAAAAAAAAAAAAAAAAATCCTTTTTACTGGACCGTAATTGTTGGAGCGCTTTGTAGAGATGGAAAAACTTCTAAAGTAGTAGTGATGCTGAGAGTCTTTCCAAGGACTCTCAGTCCTTGTTCAGTCAGAACAAAAATGAAAAGATTAGGGAGATGTTCTGATAGTCTGTACTTATATTTGCATCTCTGTGTGAGATTAACCAAAGACAGCAGTGAGCTCTTTGAAACAGGCAAAAAACAAAACAAAACAAACAAAAAAACAAACCAACCTGAAAGGACATGCTGAAGTAAAATAGTAAAAAAGAATAAAGAATTAAAGAATACTCAAAATATCAAGGAAAAAAAAAAGTACTTTCAAGCTAAGTGATCAAAGAGATGATTATGAAGGACTGATTTTGTTCTTTGGCTAAACACAAGAATGCGTGAACCAACTGGTATTCCACTGATATTGAAGATTCAAGTGGTAATTCAGCTTTAAGCATATATGTAGTCCTTCTGTCCTCATTAGGCAGACAAGAAGTAGCTAATAGAAGAGCTTTGAAGTTTTTAGTAAAACAGTTGTTCTCAGAAAATATTGATTCATCAGGATCTTGGTGGCATTTCAATTAAATTTTCTTCTGGAAGGCCTTCATATCTACGTATTGAATGTGAAACTGAGTGTCATGCTACCCTGGTGTCCTACAGCAGGACCTGAAGCATACAAATACTCTTCAGCTGATCCCTATGATGGTTCATTTGGTGTAGAGACATCAAATCTGGGTCTTTTAAAGATTTGAGAAGCCAGCTCAGAACTAGAGCTCCAGCTCTCCCTGTTTGGGTCTCTATATTTTTGCTTGTGAAATAGATAGACAGGCTTGAAGCCTGTTCCATTGAAGATTTAAGATAATTTGCTTTACCTGATAATTGTTTTTTTTCCTGACAGGTATGTCATATCCGTACTTTAACATCTTGTTACACATTCCCCACTAGGTTAGCCATTTATTTAACAGTAAAAATGCTAGCATTTTTTTTAATACTTTGTCAGCTTTTTGATGATATTCCATCATAATGTATCATATGGCATCTAATTCTAGTTTCTAATCAAATTTTTAAATTATTTGGGGATTTGTACATCAATATCACATTGTCTAAAACACACCTAGTATTGTCACACACCTTCTTGAAGTGCAAATGTTCGTTACATCTGCTATGTTAGCAGTTTTTATTTTTACGCTCTCAAAAAATCAAATATGTTAAGTGTGACTTCTTAATAATCTGTACTTCTGCCTGTATTTATTTATCCAAATTCCATTCTGCCAGGTTCTTGAAATTGTTAACTTTCAAATATTTTGTACATTAGAAATTTAGTATTTTATTTTGTTACTCTTTGTTTTGAGTTTGAGAAGTGGTACCTTGGACGCAGGAACTTACAGTAAATTCTGCTGCAGCTGGCTTGTTTCTGATAGTTTTCCCATCATTTAACATTTTTTTTTTCCATTGAACAATCCCAAATTCTCGGCTGCTCATGTCCATAAGGAGTCTAATAGCAGATCCTTTAGAGCAGGTAGAATTACTTTTGAAATAAATAAATAAATAAAATAACTTTAAGGGGATCTGTTTTCATTCACTGAGTTAATTAGATTTTTCTCTACTCTGTATTTTTGCATTTTATTTTAATAAAATTATAAATTTTCCTCCATCCGACTAAATCTAAAAAAGGGAAAAAGAAAAAACGTGTGAAACACAAATAATTTTACAGAAGCGAATTTAGGCTCTGCTTTTGTTTAGTTTAGTTTTGTTTTTTTTTTTCAGGCAGAAACAGTCTGCCTGAAATATAGTAAATCACTTCCTTCACCTGCACGTCTCTTTGCATGACTATGTGTTCTCATTTTCTTCATGCTCTTTCACTTACGAAACAGATGTTGCTTGCTCCAACAGGAAAGGAAAGGTGCTAGCAGGCTCTCTGAGACCAGCTGGGTATGCAGAATATATTATATTCCTGCAACAGTGTATTTTCCTTGAGACTGACTTATTGTTTTCCACTTCTTCGTATGCAAAACTTCCTGTAGCCAGAGGAAATTTAACCTTGTTGTAAAATTTCTGCTTTTAGGGTCAGAGCACTAAATTTAGCTCTTTTCTAATCTCGATATATTTCTCCCCTAAAATATCATCCATTTTAAAATTTGAAGTCATGCAAAAGACTTTGTTATGGAAATCGTGGCATGGACAAGAATTTGGGGCTATGATTTCCTGTAGGTCATTTGGTTAATCTTCAAATTAACAGACTGAAAGTCTTTTTCATGGATATTCATTTGAGATTGTGCCTGAAATTACTTAAATGAAATGAATGTCAGCATAACACTGTAGAGAAACATTCTCTCAAGGCAACTTCCATATGGCTAGTGACCAAGTATTAGAGCTGAATATCACTTCAGAAATTCAAAGTTCTATGAAGTAAGGATCAGACCTGGATTTTCATTCTCCATTGTCTGCACATAGGAAAACTGAGGAAATAGCTTCACACTTTGTGAAGACCAAATAAATTAAGTGAACAAAGATTTCAATTTTATCTGGTTGTAAGAGAAAAGATTTTTCCAAGATTGTCTGACTCAACAGCTAAGGAAAATTAGAAGACTTTGGTAAATCTTTCTTATGTAATTCTGACAGTGCTATCCTAACTTAAATATCTTTGCTGTGCTGAGCAAGTCTTCTTTTCTGCTGGACATGAAGGATGGACAAAGTTTCTGAATTGTGCTATTTTCTGGGTTGCTTTTGCAGAATTGCTAGTAACAGAAACATGACTAAAACTACCCAAAAATTACTCACATGGGCTATATGAAATGCTGATTGGCATTATGATGCTGTTCCTGCAAATTCCATACCACCTTCAATAAGGCCATAAATGATAGTTGGGCAGGTAGCACCAACTTGAGGCTAAGATGCATTGTGTTTAGAGGGACAAAAAAATTTTGTGGTAGAATTATGTTGTTATGTGCTTTTTTCTTCTACATTTTTTTTTAAAGAGTAGAACATTGACTGATGAAAAAAAATTAAAAATCTTCCTACCTTCCATGTTTACATGTTACCTTATAGTTTATATTATGATTTTCACAAGAAAACCACATGGGACCTAAACAAATGCATGTAAATATGGGAAGTTGTATTTCCTTTTCTTTAATATTTATGTAAAAAGGTAAAATAACACATGCTGTAGAATTGTTTAGTTAAAGCTTAATATATATTTGATGTTAGAAGTATATTTTCCATTTTTGGTTCTTTGGAATCCTTCCATATCATTCAGAATTTCAGAATGGAAAAGTTTGTTAAGTCTATAATATATATAATTGCTATTAATAAAAAAAAAATCTTGAATTACCTAAAATACACTGATTAAAGAAGAAAATGAGAGAAAACCTGTTTTTATATCTATTTGACTGTGTGAAAGTGGTTGCAGCTCCATGAAATTTTGTTTATGTGTCTGGTAGCAAGAAGCTGGTGTAGGAGCTCTGAGTACTCTTACGCATTGTTGCTTAAGAGGTCATGATAGCATCAGAAAAGGAAGTACAGAGAAAAAAACATACAAATAATAGGAATCAAATTGCTTTGACTCCCTGAAGGAGGGTATATATATCTTTTTCACTTATAGCAGGGAAAGAAATAAATGGAATGTACATACTAGGAACGTACTCTTGTTACCCTCAGACTCTTGCCTTTGGTAGGAAAAGTATTTAGCTTTGAAAGTAAAATAGAAATTAGTTTTAGAGTAATTTCTTCACATAATTTATTAAGTGCCTTTTTGAAAACTTTCAGTGCATCTCAAAAGGAGAACAAAGAACTCTTGCAGTCCTCAGTGATCAGTGCACAACGTTCATACGAAATAAACTGGAGCAGAAAGAGGCTGATGCAGAAATGGATGTGCTTCCATCTCATAATGAATCACTTTTTTCTTAAAAAGTGATTCAAATCATGTTTCTGAATAAAATTCACCCAACCACAAGTGTGTGACTTATTAGTTTTCAGGTATTTTTCTCTTGCTAGTTCCATCAAGGACTTCAGCAGAAGTTTGCAACATTTAAAGGTTGGGCTATTGTTTATAAGGGTTTACAGTGCTGCCTTACTCACCTAAACGTTACATAAAGAAAAAGAAAGAATCTGACACATCAGAAGATCAGAATGGGATTTGGGACCGATGGGCCCTCATTTTCCCTGCAGAGGGAAGAGAGATCTAAGCAAAACAGCAGAAAGCACTAAATAAAAGTATTTTTGAAACCCATTTTTACTTGGGTTGAACTTAGATTCCGTCTAGACTCAGCTGAACTTAATTTTCACTTACACTCAGTGCTTATTTCCAGACTGCAGGAACTGAGAGTCATTGCATAAGTGTTATGCTTGTTGTTCGTGATATCTATGCAATATTTAAGAAATATGGCTAATTATAATTATTTATAATGGGTAAGATAGAGTTATAAGATATTAATGTAATGAGGATATAGTTAAAACCTATTTTTTTATTCATTTCATGGCAGTGTATCTTTCACAAGCTTCCACAGTTAAGTTTAGAATTTCCTGACATAAAGAGAGAAAATGATTGAAGGTTTTACCTAAAAGTTTTGTTTCCTTCTTGCTATCCAAAACATTTTTTAAAACCAGACTCTTATTTTCTCCATTTAAAATCCCATCTTCTGCAAGTATTTTAATATCTCGATTTTGAAAACACAGAATCATAGAATGGCTTACATTGTAAGGGGCCTTAAAGTGGGTTGCCAACAGTTGCCAGCAGTTGCCCAGGCCCTATTCAACCTGAACTTGAATTCCTCCAGGGCTGGGGCATCCACAACTTTTTAACGGCCTGTGCCAGTGCTTTAGCACCCTCCAAGTAAAGAATTTTCTGCTAATATCTAATCTAAATCTCCCCTCTTTTAGTTTAAACCCATTTCCTCTTGCTCTATTGCTATCATCCCACTTAAAATGTCAGTACTCTTCCTGTTTATAACCTCCCTTTAAGTATGGGTCTCCCAGGAGCTTTCTCTTCTCCAAGTTGAACAAGCCCAGCTCCCCCAGACATTCTTCATAGGAAAGGTGCTCCAACCCTCTGACAATCTTGGTGACCCTCCTCTGAATGTGCTCCAACAGCTCCATATCTGTCTTATGCTGGGGGATCGAGACTTAGATGAAGTACTCCAGATGGGTCATGAGAGAAGTGCGGAGGAGGATAATCACCTCTCTTGCCCTGCTGTGCCTTAACATATCTACCAGGACGATTTGTTTCATGATCTTCCCAGACATCACGTGAGGCTCAATGGCATGTAATTCTCCAGATCTTCCTTTGTACCTTTCTTAAACATGACAGTGATATTTCCCTTTATCCAGTCACTGGGGACTTCACCTGACAGCCATGACTTTTCAAATACGTGTGTGGCTTGGCAACTACACTTGCTAGTTCCTTCATGACCCTGGAATGCACGTTGTCTGGCCCCATAGACTTGTACACATTGCTTTTTGCTTACAGTGGGAGGGATTTTGCTGTTCCAATCCCCACATAGAGGTTCAAGGATTTAAGAGATGTCAGAAGACCAAGGCAGTGAACACACTGAGTACCTCAGCCTTCTCTATGTCTGTTGTTGTCATTTATTCCTTCTTATTTATCAAAGAAATACACACTCCTTGGCCTTGATCTTCCAACCACTGTACTGGTAGAATCCCTTCGTGCAATTTTTCACATACCTTGCCAAGTTCAGTTCCATCTGTGCCTTGGCTTTGCTGATCCCATCTCTACATATCCAGATGGCATCTTTGTACTGTACCCCAGGCCACCCATCCCTGCTTCCACTGCCTGTACTTTCCCTTCTTTTCTCTCTGTTTGACCAGCATTTCAACTTTGCTCAGCCATACTGGTTTCCTGCCTCTTCTGCTTGATTTCTAATATTGGAAGAGGGAGAGATCTCGTACTCTCAGAAAGGTGTCCTTAAGAACTTACCATCTCTGCTCTGTTCCTTTGTCCTCAGGGAGAGTTTCTCAGGCAATCTCATCCAATAATTCATTAAACAGCTGTAAGTTCACTCTTCTGAAGTTCTGACTTTATTTTTTTGCCAGCCCTGTGTTCTTTGAGATCACGAACTCAACCAGAGCATGGTCACTACAGCCCAAATGGCACCCAGTCTTAATCACTGTAGTGAGCTCTTCTGCACAGGTGAGCAACAGATCCAGTAACACTCATCTCTGGTTGGTTTGTCTAACACCAGGATGAGAATGTTATCGTCAGTCTGCTTCAGGAGTCTCTGGGATTGTTTGCAGCCTGCCATGTTGCTTTCCTCGCAGACATCCCAATGATTGAAAGCCATCCCATCAGGATGTGTACCTGTGAGCACAATGCTTCTTGGAGCTGAAGCAAGAAGGCCTCAACCATGGGACTCTTTTGATCAGGTGGCCTGTAGTAGACCTCAACTACCAGATGTCCTTTATTGGCCTGGTTTCTGATTTTAGACCACAAGATCTCAGCCTGGCTCTTTCTCAGAAGCAGCTCTTCACAATTTATTCATTTCTTAGCATAGAGGGCAACTTACTTGCCCTTCCTTCCCTACATATGTCTTAAAAAATCTTGTAATCCTCAGTAATAGTGTTCCAGTTGTACAGTTTGTCCCATAGCATTTCTGTGATAGCAATTAGTACATAGTTTTCTAATTGTATGATAACTTCCAACTCTTCCTGCTTATTTCTTATACTGCATACATTGGTGTAGAGGCACTTCAGCTGGGCTATTGGGCATGTTATCTTCTTAGAAAAGCCTTCCCAAGCTCCTTTGGGAGAATTCTGAGGTTTTTCCTTCTGCTTCCTAGAGTGGAAGCGTCCCCCTTTCCCGTCTCTTCTCTCTCACTCAGAAGTACATCCCCATAGAGCTCTGCTAATCAATCCAGCCATCTTGCTGACCAGAACACTCTTGTCCCACCTGGTCAATTGTGTCCCATCTGCTGTCAACATACTTGGTATCTCAAAGATGTGTCCAAGATCATAGAACCTGAAACCCTGAGTGTGGCACTGCCTGTGTAGCCAGTCCCTCACCTAATTTCTTACCCTTCTTTCTGGGTTCCAGTCTCCAACAGGAAAGATAGATGATAACAATACCTGTAGTCCCGATCCATTCAACATCCTCTCAAAGGACAAAAAGTCTCTTTTAACATTTTGTAATTTCCCAGTTGCAGCTTTCTGTGACCCAACTTGAATGATCAGGATTGGACAGTAGTCCTTTGGCTTTATCATACCTAGTAGCTTCCTCCTGGTGTCACAAATGCAGGTAGAAAACCTCTCTGGAGAGATTACCTGGGTGGCAAATCAGTGCCTTACTGTCCTTCAGTACAGAGTCCCCAGCTACTAAAACCCTTCATCTTTTTTTGGCTGCATTGTTTCTAACTTGGATCCTTGTTTGGACCATCTTAATGTGGTTGTCCCTTTCTGGGTCTGAATCATTATCCACACTCTCTCGTCTTTCCTTTCTCAAAGCTTTGTTATCTGTTGTTTAGGGACACTGCAGGGGCAAGAAGGAGACTTCTGTTCCTGGCAGAGACAAAGACTCAATCTTCCTCATCTTGCATGTTATTGCCATTCATCTGTTCAAGGTTGGAAGCAAGCTTCTCCTTGCAGGGATCTAAGATAAGACTGTCAGTCTGCCCATGTCACAATACAATACCATGAATCAATATCTCTCAGATTCCTGGATACTGAGCTGCATGCTAATTTCCTCACACAACTTAGCCCCTTTCTTGAAAAGCTCATCCATCTGAGCACACTTGCACCCATGACACCCTCTTCAACCCTGAGACCCCTTGGGGACTTCTAGATTGTGGAGTTCCCCACTGCTGAAGCTCTGGGCAGCTCTTTCTGTCCTTGGGAGATCTGTCTGGGTGCATGCATGTGCCTGGAAAAGTTGTGGCCTGCCAGTCTGTGTTTCCTCCTGAGCCCAGCTATTGTGGTGTGTGGACACCATGATTATTTCAATAGAAGGCTGCACCCTGCTGCTCTCAGAAAAGTGAAAGCAGGCTGCCTCCTGCCGTCCTTGTGCACGCTCCTGCTCTCTTGACTGCTGCAAAAACTGGTGCCACTGATGTGCCACACCCTGTTTGCCCACCCTATTCACCTGCTATCTTCTAAATCAGGGATTACCTTGTTATTTGCCCATGCTAATGAGTGCAGCTCCGCTAGCCTTTTTGAATCATGCCAAATTTTTCATGATAAGAATCTCTCTCTGTTCAGCAGGGCTGTATCATAAAACTGCTGTACAACTTTCACTCAAACTCATAAAAGCTGGCAATAAAGAAAATTCGGTAGACAAATAACTGAAAAAAAAAAACACCCAACTTTGCCTGTGGATATTATTACAAAGCAAAAATCACAAGACATGATTTAAGTAACCTCTGAGTTTGTGGCCTCATATGTTTGGCTGACTACAAAGATCAAAGGTAGAAAATAAGAAATAATTTCAATTACAGGAAAACACTTTACTTTCCTGTAGCATGGGGTTAAATGAGGCCTGGATTTTTATCAAGACTACAATGAAACAAGTGAAGTAATTGATTTTTATGATAAGGAACATCAATGTGGAGGATGAATTGAATCTGGATTTTATTTCATCATCCTTTGCCAATAATACAACTGTTAACTATGGGAAGCACATTTCTATGTTAAGAGATTAAAAACATTCTGACTAAAAGCAGCTGCCAACTGCTTGCAAATTATGTCTTTCATAACTGCATTAATTCTGTTTGAAATACTGGTGACTTATTTCTGAAGCATTTATCATTAAAATAAATGACCATTTTATTCAACAAAACAGAAATACATTATGTTATTGCAAAACTGATGAGTGTACTGGAACACTGGCTAATTCTCCAGCTTGTAATAGGACAACTTGTCACCAGGTTTGATTTTCACGATCGTATCAAACCTGCCTTCTAAGGTATAGCTTAACGTTCTACTTCATGATGAATTGAACATAGACTCTATTTTCTCTTAAAATAATCTAGTATCTCTGGGCTATGGTTTTAGGAAGACACACACACAAAAAAAAACTGTCTACAAAAGAGATAATCTGTGGAGTAAAAAATATTTTCTCAGTGGCTATCCCAGATTTTGGGATGAGTTCCTGCAAAACAAAGGACTACAGTAGCGCTCACCATGACCAGCCTTTTCTAATGTAAACACATATTCTTCAGGACATACCACAAAAAAGTAGTGAAAAAGAAATTTTGATACTTTGGTGATGCTAGTAGTACAAGAATCCATGTAAAATAATTTCATGACTCCTGCAAAGGTGAGTGACCTTTTGACCACACATGAAACCTGGTTTATTTTAAGAATACATCTACAGTTTTGTATTTTTTAAATAGTTTAGAAATAAACAAATATAATAACTTTTGTATTCTCAGATATCTACATACTTTGATATAAGAATTTTTTTACATAAGGAAATGATTAGATGTTTCAGATTGAAGTTGTTTGAAATCAAATAATTGAATGAAACACTGTGGTCAAGTTTGCAGACTATTCTGATTTACACTTTCTGTAATAAAGAGTCAAAATCAGAGCTGATCTTTCAGTAATCTTTCATCATTAAGGCAAAAACATAATAATTATTAAGAATAATTAGTGCTTTGTCATTTCCATTACATTCTTGAAAGCACACATTTAAGAGAATTTGCATATCAATGTAAATTTTATTATTATTTTTAAATTGATTATATAGATGCAGAAAGCAATTGCAAACATAACTTTAAATAATTTCATCTATTAGCGCAAACTTATATTCTGTGACCTACTTGAAAGTATAGTGAGTCATGCAATGAGTAATGTTTTTTTTTCTTTAATCAAATTTGCAATCTACTCAAAATGATTTAAAACAATCATACTTGAAAAAAGTATAACTTCACTTAAAATACTGCTAATAAAATCTAACAAAACAAACAAACAAAACAAAATTTATTGATTTTTTCATCAGCATAAGGAATTAAACAACCTATGACCTCAGCCAGAAAGACCTCAGACAACTCAAGTATCCTCAGCCTCTCCTCATAAGATACACTTTCCAGTCCTTTTACTAGCTTTGTTGCCCACTGCTGGACACTTTCAAGCATCTTAACATCCTTTTTAAATTGTGGAATCCAGTGCTGCATACAATATTCAAAATGAAGCTGCATAAATTCTAAATATAGTGGCGGAATCACGTCTTCTAACTGGTTGGCTATGCTGTGTTTAATGCATACCAAAATGTGGTTTGTCCTCTCGACAGTTAGGGCACACTGCTAACTTATATTGAGCTTGCTGATAACCAGCACCTTCAGATCCCTTTCTCTGAGAATGAATATGATTTTGGCTTGGGCATTTTCCAAGGGAACCAAGAAGAGAAAAATATTTATGACTACCTTTTACTCTCCATACATTTTAAAAGACTGCATAATGTGATTGAGCAGTACATGGAGTGGGGACATTTTCCTCTGAATTAGAACTTCTGAATTCCACTATTTTAGATTAAAAATAAATAAATAAATCTAAATGTTCACCATACTATATCACAACAACAAGAAGCCTGAGTACAGACAGCAAAATACTCATTTTGAGAAGGTGGTCAGGTGTTAATTGGGTATAGTTGTGGTGGGATAAAAGCAGAAAGGAGAGGTGGAACACGGTAATTTGTGAAAGATGTTTTAGAGGGAAGAGTAGATCATAATAGGAAGTAAGCAGGTCAGGGGTCGCAAAAATTGGAAGAGTTGGCTTACCCATGAGAAGACTACCTTTTTGGAAACACAGATAGGCAACACTTTTTCTCTTCCTCAAAATCCTGGAATAGTTGAGATCAGAAGGATCCTTTGGAGATAATCTAGTCCTACCTTCCTGCCCAAGCAGAGTCAGCTAGACCAGGTTGCCTGAGGCTGTGTTCAGTTGGGTTTTGAATGTATCCTACAATGGAGACTTTATGACCTCTCTGTGTTCCCTTCTCTTTCAAAACTTAGAATAATTTGTTATTTACTCTTTCTCTAGAAGACACTATGGATTCCTGATGACTATTAGGGTAGTTCAGGATATTTTTGTATTCCTAACTGGTCAACTTTTAAACCAATCCATCTAGCTTTGTGCCAAAAATTAACAAGCTGTCTTAGATACAAACTGATGTAGTATGAACTGACCTGGAAAGTATCTGCTCTGTGAACAAACCACACAGTACACTCCAGAGCCCTAGAGTGATTATTAGTTCAGTTTTGGCCTCAGGCAAGTTTTACTGCATCAGCATTGAATTCATTCTGTTTTTTGCCCGAGTTAAAGAAGTCTCCCGTATCTTGGAGTGCTAGGGCTCATAATAATGATCCCCATACAAACCTAACTTCAGAAACCTGCTTGGATTTGGCATAATCAGCAGTTCACTGGAGTCTGTAAATCTGACTGGATGCAAGCTGAGTTATTTCTGACCCAGGGAATCTTATAGCACCTGAATTGTTGGGAATTTATATTATTCAAGTCCACCAGTATTTTGGGTAATGGAAAGCTAACTCTGCATGCCAAACTGTTCATTAAGATACACTGCATTTTGGAAGTCCAAGTTCACTCTTGCTTTATCTTTGGTCTCGCTATGGAAACTAAAATCAGCATTTTTGTTAAGAAGGTGGCCTATACATTTCTACTTCTGTGGGAATAGCTATGGTTATTCCCTTCTGTTGCCAGATCATGCCTATGCATTACTTTTTTTCCTAGCAAGTCTTCTGATGAAAGATCTGTTTTTTTTTTTTTTTTCCATATGCTTGCTGTGACTAAAGCCTTTTCTACTTCTTGTGACCCTTTCTACTTCTTGTGACCCTTTCTCAGACATAGAGAAAGCTGAGGTACTCAGTGAGTGCCTTGCCTCGGTCTTCACGGGTGGTCAGGCTTTCCATGTCTGCCAGGACCACGAGCCTCTA
The DNA here is from genome assembly GCA_016647715.1 of Pavo muticus. Taxonomy (NCBI): domain Eukaryota; kingdom Metazoa; phylum Chordata; class Aves; order Galliformes; family Phasianidae; genus Pavo; species Pavo muticus. The sequence goes on along the minus strand of JACDJE010000900.1, from coordinate 191,644 downwards.
GGTGAGGGTGTGGGGAGTGGTTTCTGTCCCACTGTAACAGTGGAATAAGACCGAGTCCTCCTCATGAAATTGAAGTATAAGTCCATGGGGCCAGATGATATCCATCCTAGGGTTCTGAAAAAGATGGCTGATGTGGTTGCCGAGCTGCTCTCCATCATATTTGAAAAATCATGTCTGTCTGGTGAAGTCCCTGGTGACTGGAAAAAGGGAAACATTACTCACATTTTTAAGAAAGGAAGAAAGGAAGACTCGAGGAACTACAGGCCAGCGAGCCTCACCTCTGTGCCTGGGAAGATCATGGAGCAGATCCTCCTAGAAGCTATGTTAAGGCACATATGAGATAAAGAGGTGATTTGAGACAGCTAGCATGGCTTCACCAAGGGCAGATCTTGCCTGACCAATCTGGTGGCGTTCTATGATGGAGTGACGGCTTCAGTGGATGGGGGAAGGGCAATGGATGTCATCTACCTGGACTTCTGCAAAGCCTTTAACATAGTCCCTCACCACATCCTTCTCTCTAAATTGGAGAGGTGTGGATTTGAAGGATGAACTATTCGATGGATTAGGAATTGGCTGGCTGGATGCAGCCAAGGGGTTGAGGTCAATGTCAGGGTGGAGGCCGGTCACAAGCGGTGTCCCTCAGGGGTCGGTCTTGGGACCGGTGTTCTTCAACATCTTCAATGACACAGACAATGGCATCGAGTGCACCCTCAGCAAGTTTGTGGATGACACCAAGCTGAGCGGTGCAGTTGATACATTGGAAGGAAGGGAAGCCATCCAGAGGGACCTGGACAGGCTGGAGAAGTGGGCCCATGAAAACCTAATGAAGTTCAATAAGGCCAAGTGCAGGGTGCTGCACTTGGGTCGCGGCAATCCCAGGTATTTATACAACTAGGGGAAGATCTCCTTGAGAGCAGCTCTGCGGAGAAGGACTTGGGGGTCCTGGTGGACGAGAAGCTGGACATGAGCCAGCAGTGTGTGCTTGCAGCCCGGAAGGCCAACTGTGTTATGGCCTGCATTAAAAAAGGGGTGGCCAGCAGGGAGATGGAGGTGATTGTCCCCCTCTACTCGGCTCTTGTGAGGCCCCATCTGGAGTAGTGCATCTAGGCCTGGGGCCCCCAATACAGGAAGGATGTGGAGGTCTTAGAGCGGGTCCAGAAGAGGGCCACTAAGATAATCAGAGGGCTGGAGCACCTCTCCTATGAGGAAACGTTGAGGGAATTGGGCTTGTTTAGCTTGGAGAAGAGAAGGCTCTGGGGAGACCTCATTGCGGCCTTCCAGTACTTGAAGGGAGCATATAAACAGGAAGGGGAACGGCTGTTTATGAGGGTGGATTGTGATAGGACAAGGGGGAATGGTCTTCAACTGAGACAGGGGAGGTTTAGGTTAGATATTAGGAGTTCCAGTGTGTCACCACCCACACAGAGGTTGGTGACACACTGGAACACTTTACCCAAGGACGTTGTGGATGCCCCATCTCTGGAGACATTCAAGGCCATGCTGGATGTGGCTCTGGGCAGCCTAGTCTAGTGGTTGGCGACCCTGCACATAATGGGGGGGTTGAAACTAGATGATCATTATGGTCCTTTTCAACCCAGGCCATTCTATGATAGTATGATTCTATGACTGTTGATTTTGGATACTTCATAGATTTTCATTTTCACTCATTTTTTCTTTAAACCTGTCACTGTATATCTGGCCCATACATCCACTCTCTTCTCCAGGCTTGATTAGGAGAACATAAAATTGTTTCATATCTCATTACATTGATTCATATGCAGGGCATTAGAATTTTTTGTTTGTTTGTTTGTTTGTTTGTTTTTGTATGGTTCTAGCATTTTATTGGGCATGGTTTTCATCTTAATGTTAGATATCTACTAAAATATAAACAATACACCTGAATAAGCTGAACATAGTACTGATTACTTGAAGAGGATGATCTGTAAACTGCATAATTAAAATGTCTTTCTATATTTCAGGGACAGACAAATTTCATTACTGATGTTCACTTCTGCATTAACTTGACAGCTTTCATCTAACGAATACAAATTCAACTAACGGTAAAAGTAAAAAAAGTAATGTGATATTCAGCTACTAAATTGAAGATACAAGACTTAGTTTTTGCTTTTCATTAAACCAGTAAAATATTAGTGTCAACAGAGTTGCACTGACTTACTATTATTCTAAACTAATAGTAGCTCCTCTACTCTACTGCATTCACCCAGAGTTGTACAATGAAACACTCTATCTGACCTAGAAGTGTTTCTGTTGAAATTAACTATGGCATTAGCAGAGCATAGGAAGGGTTCATTTTACAGAAATATCACCTGGAAAGAAGTGAGCTGTCTAGTATATATACATACTTCATTTTACAGCATATAAGCATGTCGTATCACTTGAGACACAACACTCTTGTTACCTAGACATCAACATTTAGCCAACAGATATGACCTATAACAAACACCTGTGTTCTTTCAAAAAAGCAGGTGGATGCCAGAGACAACACCTGAAAGTGCCTCAATGACACTACCTGCTTAAGCCTGAAGTTGCCCAAATTAAAATCCCTCTTGCTGTGAAGACACTCTCATTCTCATGGAATGATTGATCCAAGCTAAAGATCCTTTCTCCCTACACTGACTATAGGGGAACCAAGAGGGATATGGTGAACAAGATGTCCAAGTCTGAAACACTGAAATTAAACAAGATTGTTCTTACATTAGTTGAGATAACATAACTTAATAGTGATAAGCACAAATGAGTATTTCAAAGATAAAATGATACATTCTGCACTTTTTTGTTGTTTGTTTAGAAATGTGTTTTGTGCCAAAGAATGGTTCAAATTAACAATATCCTTATACTGAATTAGGAACAAATCATATTATAACATTAGAGGCAGAAGGAAAGTAGATGAAAGATGAAAAAGCCTTTTTTCCTCTCTTTAAAGTACAGTGAATTAGCAATACCATGTCTCATACTGGATTCCTAGTGAATTCAGTGATGATTCTACCACAGATTTCCTGAATGATCTAATCTCAGTTATTTTGGCAAAATATAGCTGGCCATCTGAAGTTACATAATAGGAAAGTTTAGTAAAAATAGAAAGAAGCCTTTCTAACTTAAAACAACCACAGTTCCTTCAGCTTATCTGACAAAACACCTGAATTAAGGAAAAAAAAGAAACAGAAAGAGATGGAGAGAGAGAAAAAAGGGTCTGGTCTTAATCTCCAGGCCTGTCATTTATTTCTTTCACACAAAAAGTATGGGACACAGGTGTCTGAATGTCAAAGATCATACTCTGTCTGCATGCTTCATAAGGCATGGACATAAGGACAAATATATGAAACAGGCTGGGTGAACAGAAAAAATCACAAGTGGGTGCAGTTTTGGTGACCCAGGTCAAAGGTTGCACTGCTTTTGGTGTTTTACAAATGTTTGACAGATTAAATGCTCACCTCCCATGGTTAGCAAATAAGCCATGCAAGTTAAAGTATTCATAAGAAATAAAACTTCTTTCAGTGCCCTTATTGTGAGGGATCAGGGTCAATAAGCATAAGTAGCACATGTATGCTCTTTGTACACACACATGCTTTTGGATTATCCTGGATTTTGGAAAATACATCTTGAAATATGTTGGTAATAGTAAAATAAAACTCTCTTGAAAAAGGGTTAGAAGTAGGCAGAAAGGTTCCTTAGATATCATTATCAGGAGAGGTGATAATTGTATAAGTTCCTGTGTATGTATTTGGATCATTTATATCCTTTCTGAGTAAAAGCCTAGTTAATGCCATTTCTGCTTTGTGTAGCAATGGAAATTGCTAAAAAAATATGGGAATCTCAATATATCATAGTCTGCAGAGCTCTTGCCATGTTTTTCAGATTAGTCCTCGTTTGGTCCACATTGTATTCAGGCTTCTTCTCAGTGGTCATAATTTTGACAGTCAAGGTGAAACTGTAATTATTTGAAAGAACATATTTTCACGTAGTGACAGCATATCAAGTTCTTGGTAGGCCCAGAAGAATATTGTAAATGCACTTCAGAATCAATGAACTATATAGACAGCTGTTTGTACAAGTGTTGATGCTTATGTATTTCAGTACTGTGGCAATGAATCATTCCTGAAGAGTTGGCCTTATTCCTTCAAATAATGCCATAGGTGCTATTACAGAGCCTCTGGCGTTTGCAGTTATCTATGCCAGTCTATTCCTTTCTTTCTACTCTTTGGCAATTACTCAGAATATAAAATATCTGCTTTAGTTTCTGATTTTTGGCTTCATAGTGCATGAAAATCTACTGGAATTGTCTTCTCCAAGAAGGTTTGAATGTTCAGAAACAATGGTCATAGAACCTCAGAGTCATAGAATCACAGGATCCTTAGAGTTGGAAGAGACCTCTGAAGGCTATCTAGTCCAACTCTCCTGCAATGAACAGGGACACTACAGCTAAATGGCCCTTACTTTTAAAATGTTTCTTAAAGTTTTTTTTGTTGTTGTTGTTATTGCTTTGTTTTGTTTTTTTCTTCTTCTCTTTTATGTGGACATTACCGCAGTCAAGAGGGAGGGCACTGGACAGTATTATATGTTTGTACAGGAAAAGGGTGATGTGAGACCAGATCGGATTATGTCTATGGAAGACTTCCATTCTATTATTGAAGATTTTGGAGAATTTCCTACAGAAATGTGATTTCTTAAGGAAAGAAGTTGTTTTGTCTTTTCTGCCTGTCTCTGCATCTGTCCTTTTCTGTTCTTTCCTTCTCTCCTTTTATCAAGTAAGTCAAGTCATAATCTACAACCTGAAAAACTATAGCTTTTAGTTAAATTGAACATATAGGGGAGTTTTCACAGATGAAAGTGTTTCTTTAAGAAATACACAGTTAAAATAACAAAAATATAGCATTAGAAATGTTGATGAACTACGAGCAGTTTATTGACTTCAGTTAACACTGCAACAAATACATAATTTGAATGTTTTTAATAGGTTTATTCACATAACGTACATCCATGTTTATACCTATGCTACATAGAATTATAGAATCATAGAATAGCTTGGGTTGGAAGGGACCTCAAGGTTCACTGAGTTCCAAACCCCCTGCCGCAGGCAGGGTTTCCAGCTGCTAGATCAAGTACTAAATCAGATTGCCGAGGGCCCCATCCAACCTGGCCTTAAACACATCCAGGGACTGGTCATTCACAACATCTCTGGGCAGCCTGTTCCAGCATCTCACCACTCTCAGTAAAAAACTTCCCCCAGACATCTAATCTAAATCTCCCCTCCTTTATTTGATTTCCCACATGTTTATAAACTCCCTTTAAATATTGGAAGCTTGCAATGATGTCTCCCCCACAGCCTTCTTTTTTCCAGGATGAACAAGCCCAGTTCCCTCAGCCTATCTTCATGGGATACGTTCATGGCCCACCTCTGGACCCTCTCCAAAAGCTCCACATCTTTCCTGTGTTGGGGGCTCCAGACTTGGACACAGTACTCCAGATGGGGCCTCACAAGAGCAGAGTAGAGGGGGACAATAACTTCCCTCTCCCTGCTGGCCACCACTCCTCTGATGGAACCCAGGACACCATGGGCCTTCTGGGCTGCAAGTACACACTGCTGACTCATGTTAAGTTTTTCACCAAACAGGACCCTTAAGTCCTTCTCATCAGGGCTGCTCTCATGTTCTTCTCTCAGTTTGTATACGTATCTGGGATTACCTCGATCCAAGTACAAAACTTTGCACTTTGCTCTACTGAACCTCATTTGTTGAATCTCATTAACATCTAACTATGTAAATGAAATTGCTTTAATCACAAATATACCCCAAATAATTTTTCATGGTGATGTCACTTTTTGAAACTGTCTCTTGTCAGCATTATTAAGCATTATCAAGAAAGACCTTGCTAAAGACCGTGGCGGGGGGGTTGAAACCAGATGATCTTTGAGGTCCTTTTCAACCCAGGCCATTCTATGATTCTATGATTTTATGACTCTAGAATAGGTTGAAAGCATGTTCAAGAATGCTTTTTGTGTCCATATGTGTGTGCATAAAACAGATTAAATATAATTAAATATACTATGAAAAAACTGAGCAATAAAGCTGGTAAAAGGACTTCAATGTCATGTCATAGGAGGAGTGGCTGGGGACACTTGGGTTGCCAAGTCTGAAGAAAAGAAGGCCAAGGGGGGACCTCACTGCTCTCTACAACTCCCTGAGGAGGGAAAGTGGAGAAGGATGTCCTAATCTCCTCTCCCTGATAACCAATAACAGGACATGTGGCAACAGCACAAAGCTGTTCAGACTGAACATTAGAAGAAATTTCTTTACCATGAGATTGCTCAAAAACTCAAATAGGCTTCCTGGTGAGATGTTTGTTATCCAATGCTTGTTAATGTTCAAAAGGCATTTGGATAATGCCCTCATTAATATGCTTTAACTTTTGGTTAGTCCTGATGTGGTCAGACAGTTGGATTCAGTGAGCTTTGCAAATCCCTTCCAACTATTCTATTCTATTCTATTCTATTCTATTCTATTCTATTCTATTCTATTCTGTTCTGTTCTGTTCTGTTCTGTTCTGTTCTACTGTATGCTATGCTATGCTATCCTGCCCTGCCCTGCCCTGCCCTGCCCTATCCTATCCTATCCTATCCTATCCCATCCCATCCCATCCCATCACATCCCATCCTAGAAATTCATGAGCTGCATCTAAGGTGGCCAGCCATAATAAAGTATTGATTGCTGCAAAGTCCTGTTCTGGTTGTTCATGCTGCAGATGTGCTCAGAACATGCTACACCTACCTCTCAGTATGCTTGTTTTGGTTTTCTTTTTATTGAAGCATGAAGATGTGTACTGTATTTTCAACACTCAAATATAATGTTGAGATCCACATATTACAGTTAAGCGACCATTTGAACTCAAATGTTTGGAAGTTTTGTGGTTCACATTTTAGCTTAGCCTTTCCCTCCATTTCTTATTCTTTCCTTCTCTAATTTTCAGGTAGCAGAAATATTTGCATGCTTTCCCCAAGTTATGCCTCCTACTGCCTGTGTTAGAGGGAGAATAGTAGCCTGGACAGGCCATGGATCTAAGCCTAAATATATTTTACATTCTTAGGCTCCAAACTTGTGGAAATTCTTGTAGCAAGGTATATTATAGAAAGTTTTACATGTAGTAGGATATTAAAAAACTTTATGTGAAAGACAAAACAAATTGGAGTGGACACAGTAAATGTAATCAGGTACTTAAAATGCTGCTGCTTGTTCTCCAGGAGAGGAGAGAAGGTACAGTTACAATAAATAAATAAATAAATAAATAAATAAGAAGAACAGTGGAATGAGGTTTCTGTGATACTTTCCAAATATAGAACAAGATAAAATCCTTAGGTAAAATACTTGTGTGAAGGGTTATGGCAGAATACAATATTCTTCCCTTTGAAATTATACATGTAAGAGCAAAATCTTTTCAAGTGAGTCCTTTTTAAATGGGCCTCTCAATTTCAGAAGCAGTGTATGTAGCTCAATGCATGCAAAGAAGTGTTGCCAATATAAACACATTTTTTTCTCCGATATAAAAAGCCAAAAAGAACATTATTCACATAAAACCCAAATAAATAATCGGTGTTCACATTTACTACTGAGGCTGAGAGGTTCATTTTTCTTCAGAAATTTTTATATGTTCATGCACATATGTATTTGAACGTATATGCATACTCATATCTATTTCTGCACATCTGAAAGTAGGGAGAATATATGTTTGTGTTCATGTCTGAGTGGTAATGAAACAAAGTTACCACACCATGAACTGATAACTCTGCATTTCAGTCAACTGGTGATAGATCACAAATTTATACCACTCTTTCTCTTAAGCACACATACACTTATAATTAAGTTAAAAAAAAATAAATAATAATAAAAATATATAATTATTTAAGGCAAATATTTTGGGGAAAAAAGTGCAAAAAGGAGACCAAGATTTTGTATTTAGAACAAAGTAAGTCCTATTCTGACTTTTGATTTCTCTATTCTAAACTGGCCTAGACCTGCAGAAGAAATTGTGGCTGTTTTCATCATTAAGAAGAAAAAAAAAAAACAATCAAAAACTCAAACAACTGAAAGAAGAGGAAGCTCTCATATGCTCAGGTACTCAAGCAACAGGATGCAGGATGTGAAAATTCTAGATTCACTTCACTCTGCATGAATAGTTTCAAATCCACATCTCACTCTTCTAAATGCTGACCCTTAACTTTAAACTGACATAACAGGGCTTTCTCAATGTCTCATATTGACACTGTTCCACTGTGTATAATTAATTAAATATTTACGGATGTCAACGGTTTATGGGCTGGTTCAGCCTGGTTCTGTGCCTAGCAGGGCGGAGGGATTTTGCAAAATCTGTGCTTCCAGAAAAGGGAAACAGGGGACCCCAAATAATTAAAAACAGCGGCAACGATCTGAGGAGAAACAAACTAATTTACTAAATATAGTACCGGAATGCAAGATAGCACACTATAATACAATAGAATTGAAACTAATAAATCAAATATAATGAGAGTGTCTGAAGGGTGGCAAGGCCTCACCATAAAGCTGAGGTGAGACATGCAGTTGGGCAAGCAGCATGGAGAAGAGCCCACGATCAAAAAGAGCAGTCAGACGACCTACCAAGGCCTTATATCTGTTCCCCCTGAGCAAAAACGATAACACAGCAAACAGTCTTCTGGGGAACGTAGTTATTCTTCTCTTCTGGGACAGGTACCCGGAACAGGAGCATTAACACTTTAACTCCCAGTGCACTACATGATGTTATGATGTGGAATACTGATAACCAAAAATCATAAAACCATGACAACGGGAGAGCAGTGTCCACATGTTCCCATCTCCTGGGAGAGTGTCCTAGCTAGAAGGCTGGAGAGACTCTAGTTCTGCATCTCAATAACATTTGGAGAATTTTATCTGAAGTGGAACAGTGCCAAACAGAATGGTTGAATCTTTAAGCATCCTAAGAATGTCCTGCTATCTAATTGTTCATATCTTTGTCTAATACAGAATGGGTACTAAAACATCAAAAGTAACCTCTCAGGTAAATTACCTACTCATCGTCAGTATTTTGAAATGTCTTCTTTAATGTCTCTTTCTGAAGTAACTTTTTAATAAATTACTTATATGTACGTTGATATATAATAGAATGACTCTGTTATCTGATAATTGAACTATGTGGTAAGCTGAGAGACACTTATTCAAATCTCCTTGAGCAAAGGTAGACCTGAGATGCTGAGCAGAACATTTCATAGTGTACATTTTGTCACAGTTAAGAAAAAACATAGATATTAAATTTCTTTTGAAATCTATTCCTTATTAGGAAAATAAATTATCATTTGTAAACCATATGCTCCCTGAAAAAAACAGATTTTGTCATATATTTACTGTCAGAACATAAACCTGTCATATAAATGTTTTCCTATAGGTGTAAGTGCCTCATAACCAATTACCTCACATCACGAAGTTAGATTTACTCTGCCTCACGAAAGAAACTAGAACTGTATTGCCTGACCAGAAATATTTTCAGTTTCGGTCTCAAACTGGCATATTAGAGCTTCTTCACGATTAATAGCCTTGAAAATTGAATGATTACAGGAGATTCTGAAAAGGAAACAAACCTCCAAGAGAAACTGCATCTCTTGTGTACTCTATCATTTTTGAAAAAGGCCTTGGAGTTTTCCATGCCTCATGTTATTAGCAGTACCAGGTTGGTGGTTTTGTCTGTGAGCCAGACTATAAATCATCATCAGTGTTAGGCATGATATTCACTATTAATGCCTTGTTTTTGCTACTGAAATGTCTTTTTGTGCTTATTTTCTCTTGATCCTTGGCATTCTGCTCACCATCAATCAAAAGAAGTTGGACATTCCTCTCTCTTTTGCCTCAGTGAACTCCTGATTTTCTTGACCATTAACCACTCTCTGGAATGTAAATTTACTGTGTGCATCTTTAAGCCCCCGTATTCTCTTCCAGCTACATTCCCTTCCTGGCACTGGGTTGCATAGCTGTATTTCCCATATACTGAATGCAGAGCATGTCATAGGATGTTTGATATGGTCTGGGAGCCCACAGAAAACCATTGATGCACAACTCACTTTTATTCCACAAGCCTATGGGAGCTCAGAGGAATAAGAAGTCTTTCTGCTAGGCCAAACACACTACTTCACTCACACAAAACAAATATTCCTGCCTTTACTGCTTAAAAGGTCTCATATTCATGGGGAAAAAAAAAAAAAAAGAAAGAAAGAAAGAAAGAAAGAAAGAAAGAAAAAAGATTGTAGTTCAGTGTTTATCTGAAGATGTATCCTGAGAGAAGTTTCCTTGAAATGTAAGCTTGATTTCATGCACCAGCTGTTTTCTTTCTTTGCAAAAATGCAGTGTTTACTGGACTGAGAAACAGTCTACAGTCATTATTCAGGAGTTTTGACTGCTTCTTGAGCTTCTGCAAAACCCTTAAAAGGAAAGGAAAAGGAAACTGGATCGACGTAAGTTCAGTTATATGGTTGAATAATTTATCATGATATTTCCTTGAAGATTGCTAATTCAAAGACTTTCTTTTATAAAAGAGATTTGTCAATAAGCCATTTTTTTCTTTATCGGACTGCTTGGTTTTCATGGCTTGAAAACTAATACATATATTTTTAAATATTATTTCAAGAATGGTATATCAGTCTGCAAGCAGGATCTTAGTCATGTTGATCGATGAAACAGATTATTGACTGTGCCAAGTACAAGGCCAAGAAAAATTTCACAGGTTCACTGTTCAAAACACTTTAACATTTTTTTTTTGTAAACAGATGTTGAAATTGACACAATTCAGTGTTTCTGATAAAGATTTGAGCCTTAATTCTAAATGCAGTCTGAATGATTTTGAAGTTCTTTATCTGTAGATTTTATTACAATATTGGATATTAAGGAACGGTCTTTCTTATATAATTGATTTGGAAGTATGTAGGTAACAATATTACCTAATCCAGTACTAGACTAGACTTGATATTTTTCTTGCTCAGAAACATAACTTTTCTAGCTATCCAGTCAAGAGTACCTTAGTTAAAAACAAACAAAAACCCCTTTAATCACATTCAAACAACATTTTGAATCGATTATAAATAAGAATGGCAATCACTTTTTAGTCACCTGCCAGCACTACAGAGGGAAGGTGAACAATGAACTGGATGAATTACCACTACCAGTATTGTGGCTTATATATCTACTGCCTGTTTAACTGTTATGGTTCTTAATACTTTGTGCCACGTCAGCAGTATATAGCAGCCATAAAACTGCCTTAAATAACACATAAAGTGAAGTTTTTGACTGCTTTACATTGCAGGAACTCTAAGCAGCATCTGCCATATAACCATGAGTTTGAACTTTACTTTCTAGTCCTTTGCCACTCGTGTTTTGTAATTTACAGAAACAGTGGAAGTGTGCGTGGAACTCTGAGAGAAATCTTACATGTACTTGCAGGTATTAAAAAGTCATTCTTAAATTAGCCCATACACAAAAGTCCATGTTTACATAGCGGGTTTTAATCTATGGGCTATTTTTTTTTTTTTTAATCTTCCTATTTAGATGCCTAAGCATTGAAGGTAGAGCTCATCTGCCTATGTTCCCTGTGTAGAGACTGGAAAGAAACAAGCAAGGGTTGAACTTATATCTTTAAAACTCTCTTCTAGGATGAATTGAACAACCTTTTGGAGTAACCCATTACAGGGAACATACTGAATTAGACTTACATTTGTAATTTTTTGGTGTGCTAATTATAGGTTCTTATCCTTATATTGTTATCACTTGCACCTTTACTGAACAGCAGTGATTGAATGGCCAGCATTTAATTGAATCAACTATGAGGATCTTCTGCAAGAGGAAATGTTTTATGCAATGAGATTTGTCTGTTTGCTTCTCTTTGTTCCTTACTGAGCATGTTTTATTCATAGAATAAGAGGAATTTGCACCAGTCTTACCAAGAACAAGACTAACAATTCATTTACTAACAGAATATAATACATGACAGAGAATCAGTAAGTTGTACATATTCTATTAATATATACTTTAATATCAATATTATCATTTCCCTCGTTCATCATATTCTTTTTTATAGGCTGACTTGTGTACAAAAACTTTTTTTTCAATGGTACTATTAAAAAAAAGCTCTCATAATTACAGGATGTAAAAGAATAACTTAAATTCTACTTATACAGAACTTTTTATAACTAATAAAGTGTATTTATTTCTACAAATTACTTTTTTTTTTTTTTAAATCAAGTTCAATAAAAGGAAGTTAATATTTATTTAAGATCCTGGTTTTATTTTGAAGCTAGGAAAATGCATATTAATAAAATTTCCATGAACTTCTAGGCAAACTAACTCCCATAAAAAACAGTTCTATGTATCATTGATTTGTTGAGCTACTTGTAGATAAATGATTAGACTAGCCAAATACAGGTGGCATTTGCTTTTGCTTTTTTATTTATTTATTTATTTATTTTGCATGAAAGTCAAGAAGAAAATGATATGGGCACATCTATGAAAGCTTCCTCTAATTCTTCAGCTTTTTGTAGAAAAGATTTTGCTGATGACATACAAATCCTATACATAGAGTACATCCTTGATTATTTGAATGCAGATCATCCACTGAACTCAATTCTTAAAACTTCTTGTCATATAGATATACACATTTTTTCCTGCAACTTGTTTATCTAAAAACCCATAAGAAGTTATAAAAAATGAAGAAAATGTGTTTTTTTTTTTTTTTTTCCTCCGGTCAGTATAAATATCAAAAAGTATTACATGTTCTTAGCTTTAAGAGTTTCTGATGACATCTAAGATATGAAAGAGAGCCACTCAGAGAATCACCTCTGTTAATCTTGCAAAAATTGCAAAACAACATACACGCTGCTCTGTGATGGTCTTATAGAACTCACTGGCTGCATTACCCTGCACTGGCCTCTTGAGCCCACCTAGCAGCCTGGGCCTCAAAGATACAATAATTCATTTGAATTAGGATTAGCTATTGATTTTTTATAGTGTCTGAAACAATGTGAGGGTTCGCCAGAATAATGTTCTGCAATTAAGTGGAGCATATATTGTGTGTTTTACAGAATGATATGAGAACAGCTGGGGCACTGGAGTGTGAAAGAACTAGTAAGGATGATCAGTGCTGCAGGAGAGGTGGAAAACTCCCTTTCTCTTCTCAAAGGTAGTCTGGGGATTAGTCTTTTCCAGAACAAGATAACTCTTTCTTTCATCCTAGAGAAAATTATTGTTTTTCTTTCCAAGAGAGACCAGGAGTTAAGTTGTCAGTATAATGAAGATGATCTGGGAACAAGGATCTGAGTGGGAATAAACTGGAAGTAAACCACAGATGTAAGATATGTGACTTTCTAGGCACAATTGTTACTCTCCGCCCCAGGAAAGTAAAGAGAGTTTTAATCCTAAATGTTACAGGTTATTAAGGAGCTCCAAATAATTGTTATTCCTCAGTTGATTCCTATGCTTATGCTACTGAGATTGGACTTAGCCTACTTGATATTTTCACCACATTTCTCCTTATAATTCTTACTTTACTCCCCTTTTCTACCCTCATTGTTACCCTGAAAACACTGACTGCAGTTTGTGAATCACAGAATCACAAAAAATCCCAAGTTGGAAGGGACCCACAAGGATCATCAAGTCCAATTCCTGGCTCCACACAAGACTACCTAAAAGTTAAACCATATGTCTGAGAGTGCTGTCCAAACGCTTCTTGAGCTCCAGCAGGCTTGGTGCCATGACCACTTCCCTGGGGAGCCTGTTCCAGTGCCAGACCACCCTCTCAGTGGAGAACTGTTTCCTAGTACCCGACCTGACCCTTCCCTGACACAGCTCCATGCTGTTCCCTCGGGCCCTGTCGCTGTCACCACAGAGCAGAGCTTAGCGCTGCCCCTCCATGCCTTCTGAGGAGCTGCAGCCGCCATGAGGCCTCCCTTCAGCTGCTCTGCTCTGGGCTGAACAAACCGAGTGATCTCAGGCTGATCCTCATACATCTTCCCCTCTATACCTTTCACCTTTTTTGTTGCTCTTCTTCTTTGCTCCTCACCTCTCTTATTGTAAAAATCTTCTTCCTTATATCCAATCTAAATCTCTCTTCTTTTCATTTGAAACCATTTCCCCTTGTTCTGTTACCACAGATTCTGCTAAAGAATCTGTCCACTTCTTTCTTACAGCTTCCCCTTTAGATACTGAAAGGCCGCTATCAGGTCTCCCTGGAGCCTTCTATTCTCCAGGCTGAACAGTCCCAGCTCTCTCAGCCTGTTCTCATAGGAGAGATGTTCTATCCCTTAGATCATTTTTGTGGCCCTCCTCTGGATGTGCTCTAACAGGTTCACATCTCTTCTGTACTGAGGACTCCATATCTGGATGCATTACTCCAGGTGAGGTCTCACCAGTGCAGAGTAGAGGGACAGAGTCACCTCCCTCAACCTGCTTACCATGCTGCTTTTGATGCAGCCCAGGATATGGTTTGCTTTCTGGGCTGTGAGGGTGCATTGCATGTCCAGCTTCCCATCCACTATTATCCTCAAGTCCTTTCTGGCAGCGCTGTTCTCCATCCTTACGTTCCTCCAACTTGTACTGACAGAAGGAGCTGCCATAACTCAGGTGAAAGATTTTGTACTTGGAGTTGTTATTAAGCCTCATGAGGTTATCCTGAGCCCACTTCTTGATCCTATCTACGTCTCTATGGATGGTATCCCATCCTTCAGGAGCGGCAACCACACCTAACAGCTTACTGTCATCTGCAAATTTGCTGTGGGTCAATTGCATGGTCAGTGTCACTGATGCAGATGTTAAAGAGAATTTGCCCCAATACTGACTGACCCCTGAGGGACACCACTCCTCACTGATCTCCATTCAGACATCGAGCCATTTACCACTACTCCCTGGGTATGATCTTGCAACCAGTTCCTTGTCCATTGAACCATCCACCCATCAAATCCATATCTTTTCAATTTGGAGAGAAGAATGTTATGGGGGACCGTGTCAGAGGCCTTACTGAAGTCCGGATAAATGACATCAGTGGCTCTTCCCTTGTCCACTGATGCAGTTATGCCATCATAAAAAGTGACAAGGTTGGTCAGGCAGGATCTGACCTTGGTGAAGCCATGCTGGTTATCCTGTATCATGTTCTTCTCTTTTGTATGTCTTAGTATAGCTTCCAGAAATAAATGCTCCACAATCTTCCCTGGCTCAGAGGTATGGCTGACAGGTTGGCAGTTCCCTGGGTCATTTCTACCCTTCTTAAAAATGGATGTGACATTGCTTTTTTTTCCAGACACCAGGGACTTCATCTGATCACCATTACTTTTCAAATATCACTAAGAGTGGCTTGGTGACTATGTCAGCCAATTCCCTCAGGACTCTTGGTGTATCTCATTGGGACGCATGGTCTTACGGATGTTCACGTTCCTCTGGCAGTCATGATATTGATCTTTGCTTACACCGGGAGGGGCATCATTCCCCCAGTTCCCACCTTCTGAGCCATCTGCTCAAAGCCTGTGTGTAGAGCAGTCATCAGTGAAGACTGAGGCAAAAAAGTTGTTGAATAACTCAGCCTTCTCCTTGTCTTCTGTTACTAGCCTGCCCGTGTTGCCCATTAGGGAATGTACATCCTCCTGGACTTTCCTTTTCCAGATGATGAACCTACAGAAGACTTTCTTATCATTTGCTCCCCTTGCCAAGTCCCATTCCAGTTGGGCCTTGGCCTTCCTGACCCATCTCTACACAGCCTAGTAGCATCCCTATACTCCTCCCAGGTTACCTGTCCCTGCTTCCACTACTTGTGCATTTTCTTCTTGCTCTCCAGTTTGATGAGCAGGTCCCAGTTCAGCCATGCCAATCTCTTGCCTTCCTTTCCTGACTTCGTCCACCTGGGGATGGAGAACTCTTGTGTCCTAAGGAAAGCTTCCTCAAAGATCTGCCAACTCTGCTCTTCACACTTGACCTTGAGGACAGATTCCCAGGGGGTTTTATTGACTAGCTCCCAGAAGAGCTGAAATTTGGCTTTCCTAAAATTAAGCTTCCTGATTTTATTCTTTGTCGATACAATATCCCTCAAGATCCCTCAAGATCTTTTTCTTTTATTTTCCATAGAAAAATGTAGAACTTTTCTAGTAAATAATTCACTTAATGTATCTCTTTTTAATTTTTTTCTTATTTATACTGGAATAAGAAGTAAACCAACCACTAGCAGTGAAGCAGCCAACTATCAGCTGTATCTGTGTTGATGGAACTAAACCATTGATCATAAATTATAAGAAATAATTTTGGAAGGATCTGATGGAAGGTTGTTTTATGTTCATATTGGAGCACTGAATGTTAAAAGTTAGAAATATTTATATGCTTTGAAAAACTTTAAAAATAATGGGAACCTGAGGTAATAAAAGTCTACACAAGTGAAAAATTTATGATTAATAAAAGATGGCCTTAGTCTTGATGACATGTAATCCCCTAATTATCCACAAAACATTGGATGAGATGTTCATTATTTGAGTACTTACCATTTGCCAGTGCATTCTTGGCAGACTTTTTAGTAATATCAGCAGGAAAAAAGGAAATGAGCTGGAGAGCATTAAAAATAATATTTAGGCATTTGATCCTCTTATGAACTTCACATTGAGCTATTAAAATGTACTCCCTAAATTCATAACAAAAAGGTAACATGTTGTACCAAGAGAGGATTTTAATGTGATCAAATAGCTTTAAAAAGACTAATTCTTTTTCTTAAGGAATTTGCCTTTGAAAAAGTCAAAGACATGCCATTCAGATTCTCCACTGTATTATGTTCAAGGAAGCCATTTATGGATACAATAGCATTTAACAACCACTTCCCCCCCTCCATTTTATTTATTTATTTATTTATTTATTTATTTATTTATTTATTTATTTATTTATTTTTGCAGCTGCATTGCTAATTAACCAGAGACAATAATTGTTTCTTTGTCTCTTTTGACTTAGTGCTTTTAAGTCTCAGGAAGGCAACCAGTTCTCATCACCTATTAGATGTCATCTCTCCGTAGGTATTACCATTTCTCATCACTTACCAAAGCACTCCCAGAAAGAAGTCCCATGACCTTCCTATTTACTTGTCTGTGCTCAAGCCCTGGAGAGCATTCTGTTGCTTAAAATCTTGTTATGAATGAAAGAGGAAACATATAAAAAGCCAAGAGGTTGTATAACTGAAATCTTAACAGTCTTATTACAGAATTACTATTAGTCCAGATCTAAATATTACATGAAAAAAGCAAATCCTATTATACAGAAAATATATTAATAATAATATATTCATAATAGCAATACAATTAAAATTATTATATGCACGCTTCCTAGCTTCTAGTTCTTCTGTTGGTGTACTGTTTCCCTTTTCTTCTCCTTGTGTAATGATGACTTTGGACTTTGGTGGAACACAGGAAGTCAAGCAATATTCTAAGTATTCTACCAGGAGGACTCTGATGTTGATGTTTTCATCTTCCTCACTCTAGGGTCCACTTTTTGTATGCTTGTTAACATATAATACTTTATAGTTTGTTCTTTCTTCGTTTGTCTGCAATTCTGTAATGAACCTTTTAATACAGTATACATTTACTGTATATGATGCATTTTACATAACAATATAATTGCTCCTTGTTCTGTGTTACCATTGAAGCCAGTTTTGCTCAGATCCAGATATGCATTTCTTTAAGTGACTGCTGGAGGGTTCAGAGCTAAAGGGTTTCCAGAGTCAGCCTGTGCCCTGACTCTAGTCACCCCATGTTTGTGCTCCTCTGTCCTCTACCCTACTTCTTATGTCCCCGTTTCTCAGTATCTACTTTCACACAAGGCCTATATTTCTGTATGTTTCACTATATGTCTGTTAAACTCATAAATAACTTTTCCTGTATAGAAAAGATACCAGTTATTTTTATGTATATAAAATTTTGGTTATACCATATGAAAAGCAAAATATACAAATTAGGCATAGCCAACTCATCATTAGAGAAACCTGCTGTTACAACTAAGCCAAGAGCAAACAGAGTTCCAGTCAGGACAGGAAATTTTGGATAAAGCAAACCTGACAAGTTGCAGTCCTGAGGCCTGGCAGTGTACTTTCTGTTGGGTTGCAGATCTACAGTGACAGAGCTGAGTTCAAGCCTCTTAACAAGGTCAAGTCTGCCACCTCCAGCAGGCAGTTTATTTCTTAGGTGCTAAAGCCTGGATTAATTTTGGTGTGGTAATTCAATTTTTAAGATAAACAGAGTGAATACAGTACTTTATGCTCACTTAGTGCCAGTGTGATGACTACAGGAAATGAATAGCAGGGGATTAAAAAAAGAGACAAAATCTGAAGAATTATACAAATAAATAACAGATTTTTTCCAAGATGGAGCTGGGATGTGACTTTCCTTAAGGCTGAGTTCCCTTATTTCTCAGCTACTGGCCATAGAATAATTTGCGCTCAGCTGAATCAGCTTCTAGTGCAATAGAATTTAGCAATCTGCAGTGAAAATACAATAGTAGGGTAAACTTGAAAGTACTCATCTTCTGACTTTGCTATCTGTATAACTATCAGTCATTGTAAAAACAACATTCAGCTGGTTACTCAGCAATAATCAGTCTCACAGTCACTTGGTGGATAAATTGGGCAGGTCTTGTGACACCTATTTTGGATACAAGCAGATAAATGAAAGGCTAAATATTTAGAAGAATGACAAAAATTGTGTTTACTTCCACTTAGAAGTTCCTTGATACTATACATTAGGTTAACAGTTCCATAATATAAATAATTACTGTTGTCTCTTCTATGCAAGCTTTTCTTTCTATAACTAAAGCTACTGAAGAACATTGCATTGACTTCAGTGGAATGAGTATCAACAAGGTTGTATCTAGGAACTTCAACTGTCATTTTTTACGGTGGAAACTGCACTTCAAAAAGTGAATGACAGCTGTTCATTCTTCTTTTCTTCTTCTTTTCTTTTCCTTCTTTGCTTGTTCTTGTTCTTCTTTAAAATGAGTTGCCCTACTTACTTGCTTTTCAGTTACAGTTTTCCTTTCTCACTGTTGTTTCCTACTTAACATTGCAATATATTTACAAATGAAGCAGCGTTTTACTAATTTCTATGAATGTGCCTACAGTCAGGGGTAATCCTATTTATTCTAAAATAAAAGTTGCATCTTTCTTCCCATCTGACACCTGTGATCCCAAGGGACCCAGCCCCTCATGTCCAAGTGAGACAGCATTTATTTGCTCATCTTCCCTAAATATATATATGGCAGCTTAATGTGAGAAAATTAAGAATTTGTGTTACAAGCTACAACAGAATTCAGAACTTTCTGAGGTTGTAGTTAAATTTATCTTTGGCAAATGTTAAGGTGTCTGGCATTCTCTCAAAAAATATAGAACATACCCTCCAGTAGTCTTAGGAATAAAGCAAGAATTATTTCCAAATAAAAATCTTTATTGGTGGCTTGCCTAGATCCCTCACAATGTTAAACAAACAAACAAACAAGCAGATTTTAGTAATTATGTCTTACATGAAAAACAATGGTTTAAACAATGCAAAATCATATTTTTGAAAATAGAACAGATTTCCTGACATCAAAACCTTCTAGAGGGTTCATAAAATGCTACCAATCCTCACTTCCATAACATGACTTGCCACACATGTAAATAATCCAACACTCCTACCCTTTCCTACCAGGAGATAGGAAACCTATGCTATTTTTATCTGTTAAATCTGCATTTAACATTTTATTTTTCCTAGAGTGCTTACACCCCTTAATTCTGATGTTAAAGGGGACAAGAGGGATCAGATTTAAGGAAAAAGCTGACCTGTGAAAAGCTGAGTCATTGCCATTGAATGGAAAAGAAGGCTGTAGCATTATTCTTTCTCCCTAGTATTTATTTAAAAAGAAAACCTGTTTAATATTAACTAGAAAGCAAACTTTTGATTGAGAACTGGTATGACTAGGTTTGGGGGAGTTATCTGAAGCTATCTGAAGATACATTTGGTTTCTTTACAAAATACTAGAGACCACAAGTAGAAAACTTGCATTTAAAGTAACACTGAGATGCTTCATGTAATGAAAAATAAAGTTAGGGTTCTTCATTCTTCTGTTGCACAACAGTTTTTTTTATCTCACCATATTTCCTGTTATAAGTATTTTTTGCTGTTTTGTTGTCTCTCTATCAGTATATGTGTCTTGGTTATCTGTGATAGAAATCTCAACAGGGAACTGAGCTTAGAGAACGGAACAAGAATAAGTAACGCCTTTGGTGCGCTGTAACACTATTTTGAATCACAATAGGCCTTTTTTCTGTTATAAAAAACATTGTATTAATTGTCTGAAAAGTGAATAATTTATTTTTCAGATATTTTTGGAGATCTTTTTTCCTCTAAAGAAGGCAAAATCTGAAAATATAATTATGTTTTGTTAAAAGTAACAGATAAGAAAGTAGCTTTCTAATAAAGTTATCAAAATTAGGGTCTTTCTAATTTTTCTTCACTTAAAAAACATAACCTTGATGATGACAATAGAGAAAAACATTATCATTTATTTCTGAACATTTTATGTTGAAAAACATTGAGGCCCTGGAACGTGTCCAGAGAAGGGCAACAAAACTGTTGAGGAGGCTAGAGCACAAGTCTTATGAGAAATGGCTGAGGAAGCTGGGATTGTTCAGTCTGGAGAAGAGGAGGCTCAGAGGAGACCTCATCGCACTCTACAATTTCCTGAAGGGAAGTTGTGATGAGGACGGGGTTGGTCTCTTCTTCCAGGCAACAAATAGGACCCGAGGAAATGGCCACAAGTTGTGCCAGGGGAGATTTGGATTAGATATAAGGAAAAACCTTTTCTCAGAGAGTGGTCAGGCACTGGAATGGCCTGCCCAGGGAGGTGGTGGAGTCGCCGTCCCTGGCAGTGTTCAAGAGGTGGCTGGATGAGGAGCTACGAGATATAGTTTAGTAGCTGTGGTAGTAATGGTGACGGAAGGACGGTTGGACTAGATGATTTTGCAGGTCCTTTCCTACCTTGTGATTCTATGATTCTGTGTTGAAAAAAAATGATGTTTTATGCTTTGGGAATCAAAAGTATTGGTTCACTTTATGTATAACCAGTAGCTATAAGCAGGTAGACCATTAAATCCCGGTTACATTTTTCTGCTGAAAAAGGGCAGGAATACTGTAGGTGGTTTTAATCCAGAAGGAAACAAACAAAGCAAACAGCAAGAATAATGTCAAAATGACAGCTTCTCTACAGAAAGAAATAAAATAATTATATTGTACTTAAAATGTCATAGTTACCATGAATTGGCAAACAAAAGCAAGAACGCCAGATGCGTAAAATTTTACTAAAGCAATAGCTCTAAATAGATGTAACAGTATCTGAAAATAATAATTTTTTTTTTTTTTTTTTTCCCTTG
>JACDJE010000900.1:129714-169822 GCA_016647715.1 Pavo muticus | reverse complement strand
TTTTTTTTTTTTTTTTTTTTTTTTCCTATTAATAAACAGTCCTGGAGCTTCCTTCTGGATTTCTATAGTAATGTAAAAATAGAGCTTTGCATTTGCATTTCTCTTTTTACGCACAGGTCTCAGGTACTTTACAGAGATGGGTAATCCTGAGTGGCTGCACTCAGTAAGAACTGCAGTGAGGTTAACTATCCTGCATCTCAGTCTTCTTGTGGAAGGATCTAAAAGTCTGCGTCTAGCTGTTTCCCATGTGTGTTATTTGCATTTTCACTGTATTGCAAGACTGTTTGTAAGAAAGATTACCTATTGCTTTTCCATTCCATGTCCCCAGGCTCCTTCAGAAATGCACAGGTTGTTTCTCAGCGGAGTTCTGAGGTTAACTATTTTAATAAAATAGAAATAAAATAAAAGGAAAATAGCCAGACAGAGGGAAAACTGCATAATGTTGGAGAAAAAAATGACATTTTCCTATTCTTTTTATTTCCTTTTTTTAGGGCTAACTTCAACTTTTAGGTGAACAGTTCATCATCATATTCCTCTAAGTTCTGGTTCCATATCAACACATGTATACCTACATGTATTCCTTTTGCTATTTAAGCCTTTTTATGTTGCTTAAATACTACACTGAAAGGAATGGTGGCAACCCATTGTGCTTGCATAACTAGCTAACAATTATTTCACTAATTTAAGAAAATAGTTTTCTCTAGTCCAAGTTGCCAGCATGGCTGGTCTGTCATGTTTGCTCTGAAGAATCCCAAATTCATCTTGTCTTTACATATATTCTGTACCTACCAGCATTACCATTTGATTCCTCTCTAAAGCCTAGAAAGTGTTCAGCCTCTGTCATGAGTTATTAAAAAAGTGTTTGTTTGTTTGTTCATTTATTTTTTGCTGTGGTCAATACCTCTTCTAACTTTACACTCTTAGTACACAAGGTGTACAGACAGGGAGTGACTAGCACTGAATCTGCCCATTCTATGGGTAGAATGAATCCTACCCAGTATGCCTAAAAGAGCGCTTACCATCAGTAATTTAAAGGTTGTTCTAAACATTACCCCTATAGACTTGACCAACTATTTCAGAATTAAATGTCAAGATACTGGAGTTTCAAGATTCCTAAGATTCCTCTACTATAGAATTCTATCAGCTGTGCAATTTAAAACAATTGGTAAAAGCACCTCCATGATATGTGTATTTCATAAAGAGAAAGGAGCAAGTTAAAACTTTTTTTTTTTTTTAAAGCTGATCTGCAAACCCATGACAAGTTTAACAATTAGAACTGCTTGTCCTCATTTCTGTACTTGAACCAATTTTAAGGATTGAAATAGAGAAATGTAAGAAAAATAATACAGGCACCAATCTTACCAAAGGATAGGTTCATAATTGGTGAACATTTGTAGATTGTTCTTCAAATTATTCATAATTTCAGCTTTTATTCAGAGAAGTATTACTTGCCTTGCTCCTTCCAGATGCACTATTAAACATGTAAAATTAAAGTATTTGGAACAATATTTCTTCCTTTCCTACTTCATTTACAAAAAAACTCAGTGGAAAAAAATTTTTGTCTGACTTTTGCATGTTTGAAACAATACCCTTGCCTTCTTGTCTCCTCCCCCATCAACTTGATGAGACTCTTAAATACTGAAGCCAAAAAAAGATACTAATTTGCTCAGACATAACCGTTATGAGTTTCAAACATACTTTATAAATTGCGCATAATTTGAAAGCTTTACTGGGATGATATGCACCTGCAAATTGTTAGCTAACACCCACAGACACATTTTATGGCTCACGCTCTGGTCTTTTAACAGCTCACAGTTCAGGCAGCTGGAAAAGTCTCAGAATGGTGAATGCCTGAAATTTGTCCTAAGTGGTGTTGACATTGCAGTGACTGAAAGATGCACCCTCTCCCTCACTCCCCTGACAGGTTNAGAAGGATAGACATTTAAGTTTTCCCGACTTTGTTGGGAGAGCTCCAGAAACCACCAAAAACAAATGAGGGAGAAGCAGCAGCAGAGACCACCAGCAAACAGCAGCTGTGATGTGAAGTATCAAGACAAAACCACTCACAAGAAGAAAAAAGTCTGCTCCTCTCTAGCAGAAGTTTGTGGAAACATCAAAGCAAAGACAACAAGCAAACATTTCCAGCAAAGGAAAGGTTCAATCCAAAAGCAGTGAATAACTAAAAAAAGATGAAGGAAAATCCAGCTTTGTGACAGAAAATGACCAGTAGTGTTTCATTTAACTTTTTGGAAGGTTAGTTCTGGGAGAAGGGATGAGGGTAAAATGAACATCTTTTAATCGCACTGAGGTATTGTACAGATAAACATTTTAGTATTATTCCCCACTGAGAATGCTTTCCATAACCCAGAAGAAAACTGAGCTAGTCAGGCTTTTTTTCCTCAAGGTGGTAAATAAAGATAATAATGACAGTGCAATCTAATGGGGGACATTTATTCAGTAATGCCTCTTTTTTCTGAAGAAAAGTTAATCACCTCAATACAAAAATATTTTTATAAATTATATATGAACCAATTGTTATGTAAGCATTATAAAGGATGGACTAGGAAGAAGAATCTTTTATAGCTGGTGGAAACTGAGGATAGCTACTAGGAAGCCAAAATGTTGGTCCTGTTTTTTTTTTTTTTTTTTTTTTCTCCTATTTTTAAGTGCATACAATTAACTGATAGATTAAAGGAACATTATTAACAATACTTGCATTAAGGCCATAGAAAGATGAGTTTGTACAATATGATTTTGCAAAAAATAAATGCCTTCTAATGAAACTCCCTCTGCCTTTTCCTAGGCCAAGTTCCAAATTGAGCAATCATCTTTTGTAATCACATCTACAGTGTTTGAAGGACAAAAAAGAAAAAATGTTGGAGACTTCATGAAGTTCTGCTAAGTTCCACAATTAGTATAAATGTTATATGGAATGTTTGTATAATGGAAGATCATGTAGCATTCTCTGATTAACAATAATTGCTTATTTATCATTCGACAGACTGTAGTTTCCCTTCCAGCTATACCCCATGAAAAAAAATAAATGATCACTATGACCTTAAATTCAGTTACCATCAAAATTTCTCTGAAAAATAAATGAATAAGATTAAAAAGTAAATAAATAAAAATGCATTAAAGTAGCTTATGTTTATTGTTGTTGTTGTTGTACGGGGAGATTTCTGTTTTGCTGTTGTAATATTCAGGACTGCTCTCTTTTACTCACCTTGTTTAATTCAGAAACAATTGATTTCTTTAGGAGTTTTTACTACAGCACTTGTCACTTACACTACGTCTCATTTTGAATTTGGCTTTGGGTGCTGATGCACTTTTTTCCTTGACTGCTGTGACACTATACACTTAGCCTTGTTGAATATCATGTAATTGGATCTAGCTTATTCAGATATCTCTGCAAAGTCTTCCTACCCTCAAGCAGATCAACACTCCCATCTAATTTGGATTTGTCTTCAAACTTACTGAGTAAACACTTGATCCCTGCATCTAGCTTACTGATAAAAATGTTAAACAAAACTGGCCTCCCCAGTGATTGATCAGCAGCTAGTTGAAAGCTATTCCTGATGACTCTTTGAAGGAAGTCATCCAGCCAACTTCACCCAGCAAACTGCTCAACTGTCCAGGTTATGAACAGGTTCTGATATTCATATACCTATGCCTCTTTTGATTACTCAGTTGCCCCATATGTTCTGTGTGATGACTTGCAATAACTTTCCCTGGGACCAAGGTCAGACTGACAGGCCTATAATTCTCTGGATCTTCATTCCTGCTTATGGATTGGAGTCACATTCATTAGTGGCCAATGAGCTGGGACATCCACAGTTAGCCAGGGATGCTGGTAAATTATTCAGACTGTCTTGGTGAGCACTCACAGCAGCCTTTGGATGAATCCTGTCTGGCCCCATAGACTTATGAACATTACGATGATACAGCAGGACACCTACAGTTTCCCATTGGATTATAGGTGCTTCATCTTGCTCTCTGCACTGTCTTCCAACTCAGGGGCCTAGGCACCCTGAAAACAACTGGACTTAATAATGAAGACAGAAGGATTATAAAGAATTAAGTAACTCAGCCTTATCCTTGTCTTCCATCACTACATTTTCCCTCACATCCAATAAAGGGTGCAGATTCACTTTAATCCTCCTTTTTCTTTTGATGTATTCATAAAAGCTTTATTATTGTCTTCTACTGCACTAGACAAACTGAGTTCCAGTTGGACTTTAGCCTTTATAATTTTCTTCCTGCACAGCTTGACAGCATCTCCATTGCCCTCATATGTTGCCTCCCCATTCTTTCTGAGCTAATAACTCTATTCCAAATGAAGCTCTCTGGTCAGCCAAGCAGATCAGACTTCTTGAGGAAGTTCCAGCCTTCTTGACTCCTTTGTCAAAGATAAAAAAATGTCATTTTTTGTTTGTTCTGCCTGATAAAACCTCTTTCACATCACCCTCAAGTTCTTCCCTGTTTGTAAACAACAGGTGGGGCACTGTTCCCAGTTTTATATATATATATATATATTTGTGTTTATATCTTTATATATAAAGCACTCATAACCTTACTGATAAACATTCTTTGGAACTATTCTGTTTGCAGGGGTAAAAACAGGAGTCAGCCTGCTTTTATCTCAATATTTCTGTTTCTAACCAATTAAAAAAAAATCAGTAATTGGTTTCTAAGCAATTAAAAAATCCACAAGACTTTGCTACCAGCCTGGCTTGCTGGTGCTTAATACTACTCCATCAGAGTTGGAGGGAGACCTATTTTGTCTATCAACAGCTTGAACTGTGAATTCTACAACTGTGCTGCAGAACAGGGTCTTCTACCCTGCCAGCTCAACTTTCAGCACATTGGGATGGCCTGGTCCTGAACATTTAAGCTTTAATTCTTGAAGAAGATCCAGCCTTCCTCAACTCCTTCACCAAAGATCAAAATCTATCCTTCTGTGATTGCTCTGCCTGAGACAACATCCGGCCAACACATCACCCGTGAGATCTTCCGTGTTTGGAAACAACAGGTGGGGCACTCCCCCATGTTAGCTCCCTCACCACCTGTGTCAAAAAGTTGTCCTCCACACACTGCAAGATTCTCCTGGCATATTTCCTCTGTGCTATATTGTACTTCTAGTAGATATATGGAAAATTGAAATCCCCCATTAGAACAAGGGCTAGCAATTATGAGATTTCTAGTTGTCTACAAAACATTTCATCTATGTCCTTTCTTATTGAGTGGTCTATAACAGATTCCTATTATAATATCAACCTTTTTATCCTTTCCATGACTTACCCAGCAAGTCTCAACCCTTTCATCACTGTTGTCCAGCTCCATACAGTTAAGGCAGCCCCTAATATTGGAATGTTGTCATGGAGAGCTATGTGCTTTTTAGGAAAGATCGGCTTGCGAGGCGGGGTGGTGGAGTTGCTCTTTATGTGAGAGAGCAGCTAGAATGTATTGAACTCCACCTGGGGGAGAGTGATGTAGCGGTGGAGAGCTTGTGGGTTAGAATCTAGGGGCAGGCTGGTATGGGTGACACTGTTGTGGGTGTGTACTACAGGCCCCCTGATCAGGAGGAGGAGGTTGATGAGGCCTTCCATAAGCAACTGGAAGTAGCATCACGATCCCAGGCACTGGTGCTTGTGGGGGACTTCAATTATCCAGATATTTGCTGGACAAGCAATATGGCCAGGCACGTGTGGTCCAGACGGTTCCTGCAATGTGTTGAAGACAACTTTCTGATGCAGATGGTGGAGGAACCGACGAGGGGAGGGGTGTTACTGGACCTTATTCTCACTAATAAGGAAGGGCTTGTTAAGGAAGTAAAGGTCGGAGGGAGCTTGGGTTGTAGTGACCACGAGATGGTGGAGTTCAAGATCTTGAGTGGAAGAAGCAAAGCAAAAAGTAGGATTGCTACCCTGGACTTCAGGAGAGCCAACTTTGATCTCTTCCGGGACCTACTTGGAGCTACCCCGTGGGCTAGGGTGTTAGAAGGTAAGGGGGCCTGTGAGAGCTGGTCAGCATTTAAACAGCTCTTCTTCCAAGCTNAAGCGGTATCTCTGGGACTGCAAATCATAGCCAACAATACAGCTGCAAAGTTATGAAACAACCCCAGAAGTACTGATGATTATCAGTGTCTGGAATTCTTCCAGGCTTAATGGCCTCCTCCTCATTGGTAAAAAAGCTAAAATGCTCCGCAAGTCATTCTTTTAGTATATCTCCAATGCATTTGTGTGAATGAGAATACTGAAGCTGTGGAGTTGTTGAGTAAGGAACCATGGACTCTTACTCCAATATGAAAAAGACTGAGCAACGTGTTAGTTCTTATTTGTTGTTAAATGAGAGGATGGAAAAAATAATTCTGTTGGCAAAAGAATACCAAATCAATAATCTCCTATTTGTACAGCTTGGTCAAAAAGATGTGCAAATACTACCCAGGACTGGAGTGCTTTTAGACGATGAAATTCCCTTACTATATTTCGTTAGTATAATGGATCCCATGGATTCCTTTTTCTTTCATCTGAAATACAGTAAATACATACATATTTACATGGTAGCCATTCTGTTTTTTATTAATCTGTATATAATCAGTAGCTGAGCAGACTGCAAAATCCCCATGGAGTTATTTTTCATGTTTGTTAAACATGTATTTTCAGTTAATTTGGACATAGTCATTCCATATTTACAAGATTTTCAAATAATAAATATAATCTTGGAAAAGTTTTCTTGAACTTAATAGAATTAAGACAACTTGTTTTCAAAAATTTAAATAGAAGTCCCTTTTCATTTTCTCAGATTTAGAAGTTATATATAATGCTAACCTCTTCATAAAAATGTTAAAATAACATCTAGTATTTGAAAGAGAAATATATTACTCTTATTGTATGTCATAATTTTAAAGATGCTACAGAATGTGGCAATTCTGTGTAGAAAATATGTTTTTGTTCAAGGGATTTTTTTTTTTATCTCAAAAGATGATTCAGGAAAGAGAACACTGAATAGACTATAATCACTTGAAGAGCCTAGAATAGATATTCTATATTCATCTATCCAAACTGTCTGATACAGAGCAGAGAAAGAGGCAGGAGATGGAGATGACAGATTTTCTGTTCTGATTAAATCTTGCAATAGTGCAGGATCTCTGCATTTTAAGGTGTACTCTGTGGTAAGAGTATTAATGTGCCAAACACACTAATAACTTAAGCCTCCTGTACATACCCTACATGTGACACTTCCATCACTGAGAACACATTATGCCATTAGTACTTCCAAATGAAAATAAAGTAAGAACCTTTATTTTAGTTCCAACATGCCTTATATGCTCTCTCAGTTTGTCATGCAGTATAACATAGTTTCATAGCTTAAACATACTTGGCAAATCCTTTTGTATTTGTTCAAATTACCCCCACCCACTACAGACGTAGCCAACTAACATTGAGCAAATACTTCCAACTGTCTTCATAATGGGGCAGAGGTCATTCCAATCGGAAAACAGGGGCTTCAGATGGTATTTCCTCTACGCCAGCTAATTACAACCATATGCTTTCTCTGACAGAAAAGGAGGTATGCAAGTATCAGACCTACTGGCCAAGTTAATTGCTCCTTCTACAGCTGATACTCTGTGGGTAGCTTTTGTCCCACAGTTTAGTGCAGTCAGTGCTGCCTGGTTTTAATTATTTTGCTGTTGCTTCTGCCCTGTTTCGTTTATTGCCAGAAGTGGTTTGCCAGAAGGTATGCAGGTATTTATGTCTGATAGGATCGTTTACTTTACCCTGAATTTTGCAGATCATTTTTAGTTGTTGTCTTTGTTAGGGGGTACAATTTGGAGTATAAACAGCAGAGAATCCGGGATGGTGATAGGAAAGATATAATATATATACATCTTTTTTGTGTGATAAGGAAGAATTTCACAGCTCTTCACTAGAATTCCCATCAACTTACTAGATGAATGCAACTACTAGGTTTATCCAGATGATCATTTTGGTGTAGTTAATGTACACTTGAATAAAATCTGGTGTTCAAGAAAACAAAAGTGATCTTCATGAGAACCATGGTGAACTCCAACTTTAGATTGCCTATTTTGTTCTTGTTTTCCCAGAAGATATAGAATCTGGAGAGGTTGAGGTTCTCCATTTTCTAAATCACAGATCCCAGGGAGGACCCATATGATCAAGGTAAGCATTACTTGATCTACACCAGTAGCTTTCTGCACAGGCTATAATACATTCTTAACATTACCTTTTGCCACCTGTTCTCAGCATGTTGTCACATAGTCATTAACTTAGAAAACTAACATGAGCCAAACAAAAAACCCTGGAATTAACGATTTGCCATAAGAAAACAATTAAAAAGTCACCTGTTGTAAATCTAACATGGGTAAAGAGACCACCCAAGATTAGCTAAAAGTTGATGTTTTTTTCTCTCCTCTTCTCAAACATGTTATTTATAATACAGGTGAATTAATATAAGTAGTGAATTGTGAAGGACTAGAATGATGACATCATCTGAATTGTTTTCACTCTCTGGATACTACACAAGAAAAACACTGATAAATGAATATTGTTTTTAATAAACCAAAAAGTAGGAGTTGATAATAATGTATTTATCTTCTTATTTTTAAAGTGTTTCTTTAGTGTTAATCTAACCCAGAGGTACTATCCTTACTCAGTTAGAACTGCAGCACAATCTTGTGATAGAGACTGCAGGATCAAATTCCTGAAAACTCAAGGAGATTAAAAAATTAATCTATATCATATTTCCTGTTTAGCATGAAACACTGTTTTTAGGGTTGGAAGATCTTCAATATAACATTTCAACTTGATGGGGAGCTAAAGTGGTTATTTTCATTATACTTCAAAATCTGTGTTGTCTGTATATTTTTCACACAAGTGTTGCCTTCAAAATGGAAATAACAATTGCTCCAGTGCTCCAGTAAGTAATTTCTGAATAATAAAGAGTAATCAAAATTTATTTTTCAGCCCAGAATTTTTGTTGACACATCATCACAAAGGCTTTTCTGTTGCCAGTGGATGCTTGGAATCTGTTCCATGAAGTTAGCCACTAAGATCACATTAGTCTGTCCACCTTTCCAAATGTCTTTCACTGAACTACAAATTTGTATAATTGCAGAATCAAAGAATCATAGGAGTTGGAAGGAACCTCTGGGTATCAAGTCCAATCCCCTGCTAAAGCAGACTCCCTGCAGTAGGTTGCCAGGATAGCTTTCAGATGAGTCTCGAATATCTCCAGAAGTGGAGACACCACAACCTCTCTGGGCAGCTTGTTCCAGTGCTCTGTCACCCTCATGGTAATGGAGTTCTTACTCATCTTTGTACAGAACTTCCTGTGTTCAAGATTTTGCCTGTTACCTCTTGTCTAGTTGTGGCACACCACTGAGAAGAGCCTTGCCCCATCTGCTTAACTCCTGCACTTCAGATATTTATAAACAGCGATGACATCCCCTCTCAAAATATTTTCTGGACAGATCTGCTTACACTACGTGTTAGTGTCTTTGTATATGACTTTCTTTCAGAAATCTCTGCTTTTAGATGGCTCTTACTTTTCCAGTGTCAACACTTAAACCAACATTTCTGTACTTAACATCAGTCTCTTGGGGAAATAACAGAAACAACAGCATTTACTTCTGAGGATTGCATGGGGTAAATTACTTGTTCCTACAAGTCTAATTAACTCTCCTCTCCTCCCTCCACTCCTAACTACAATTTTTAAATAGGCATATTTACCCAAAAAATTGATAATCTTTGCTTTGCAATGTTCTTGTATCCTAATGATTGTTACCGAGAATCTACCATTAGAAATTTATGATGAGTATTGTCAGGGAACTAACTTACTAACCTAAAATCTCTATTGGTTTTCACTCTGTGATTGTAGTAGTTTACAATACAATTATTGTACATCCTGGGGATGAGCAAGAGTCTCCTGAATTTTCATGTCCAGTGTGCAGTGACAGATGCACACTCGCACTGAAGTGAGAGGAGAAACTTCTCTCTCCTGCTTCCTCAATGGCTTTGTCTCTTGTGACAGTGGAATGTAGAGAAAAAAAAAAAAATCAACAAACTTTCTTTTTATGCAATCAAGAGTAATTCAATATTATAATGGGATCCTGTGGCCAGTGCAAGACAGAGAACCTGAGACAATGGAGGGAAAAGGAGAATGAGGAAGAGATTAGATGGTTCTTTTGAGAATTTGTACACAGAGAGAAAAATGGTATAAGTGGGAGCTATAAAAATGAAATGAAATGAGGACTTGAAGGGAGACTGGTCCTCTCGAAGCATACTTGTCTAAGAATCAGCGAGGCCAGGAAGAGCTAGATGATGGGATGGAAAAGTGGTTTGGGTGGGAGATATGAATCCTGAAACACACAGAGGAACAAGGGGATAGACAGTTCCTACATGCAATATGATCACAGTGGTCATGAAGGATGATGGGGACAGGCTGCCACTGGGAAGCCTGGTAATAGTGAACAGAGTCTGGAGTGGGGAGGGCTGAGCTAGTTTCAATGAATCACTAAAGAGCGGACAATACTGTGGAGACCATTAAGCTTTGTAAAAGTCTGTGAAGATGTCTCACTATCACATTCAATATAGTATTTCTTCATTGCCTTGTAGACCAAGACTGAAGTCCCTTTGAATATAATCACTTCAAGCTTCTTCCAAACCCAAGCCAAAGAAAATGCTTGAACTGCAGGGAACTGTCTTTAAGAACAAACTTCATTCTGGACTCGAGCTATCTCAGCGAAGTGTACACTGAAAACAGAGAAACTGAGCACTATGCTGTAGAGTGCAAGGTAAATAAATTTCTAGCAGAATCAGAAACTAGGTTTAGTTCTTTGGCCATAGACAGTTTTTCTGCAGCTCTGGATTTCCCTTAATTTCTCAAAATAAATACTGGGACAGTTATAACGGATATAGATAAGCTATAGGAAAAAAAAAAGAAAGAAAAAAAGAAAGAAAAAATATTTTCTCTTTGACTGAAAGAACTTTATATAGGTGAGCAGTTTAGAAATTTTCACTAAATAATTTAAACATGAATATTTGTATTTCTTTATTATTCATCTAAAAATGAGAGTCCCTGCATATTTTTTGATCACTTCACTTCTAAGAAGAAAGTTTCTGCATTCACATCTCAGTAAGAGGCCACAATTTTTAATGGCCTTTGAGTCAACAATTTGATTGCATTAAAGTTCTATGATAGACTCAGGTGATGGTATGATTACTGTCATTTTCTGTAAATGATGATGCAGACAGTAACATGCTCCCTTGTGCTAGCTGAAGATCCGGCATAGGATGTTTCTATGTCTATTATTTCTTTACTAAAAATATTTCCTGTTTCTTAGTGGTTTTAATTTACTGGATATATTCTGTTTGAATTGAAGTGGGCTGAGGGGAGATTTGCCTTGCCATTGGCAAGGTTCACTATCATTCCCGGATGCAGATGGGCCAAACCCAGAACCTTGTATCCAAATCTTTCAAATATCAGGGAGAAAGGATCAGACATAAACACTCAGTTCTAAACCCATCACTGCAGCTTTGATCCCAGGTCAAATCCAAAATTAGAAGGGGCCTCTTTTATAGCTCCAATTTGGATGCAACCAAAATGTTTTCATCAGACTGTGCTCCAAGAAGGAAGAAAGTGTATGTGAGTTTGCCACTGCTATGCATGAAGGCAGGCCTGAAATCCAACCTTAATTTTGCCTCAAAGTCAAACTCTAAGCCATACCCCAAATTAATGCAGATTTGAGTCTGATTTCCTTATTCTACCTGAATCCATTTTTCATAAAAATGTGTTCCTGAAAAATAACTTTTTTTTTTTGTAATGCACTAGGTTATATCTAATTGCAAATACTTGCAAAAAACCCCCCATATGTTGGAATGCTGCACAAGATGCATGTATATTAAAGTTCGTTCTTATTCATCTGTAAGGTACTCAGTTTGAACAATGATTATGTAACTAAAACCAAAATAATAAANACGACAGGTTGGCCATGAGCCAGCAGTGTGCCCTTGTGGCCAAAAAGGCCAATGGCATTCTGGGGTGCATTAAAAAGAGGGTGGCCAGCAGACTGAGGGAGGTGATCCTCCCCCACTACTCTGCCCTGGTAAGGCCTCATCTGGAGTACTGTGTCCAGTTCTGGGCTCCCCAGTACAAAAAAGACAGAGATCTCTTGGAAAGAGTCCAGTGGAGGGCCACAAAGATGGTGAAGGCGTGGAGCATCTCCCCTGTGAAGAAAGGGCTAAGTGAACTGGATCTGTTTAGCCTTGAGAAAAGAAGACTGAGAGGGGACCTGATCCAGGTGTGTAAATATCTAAGGTGTGGGGGGGCAAAGTGGAGAGGCCAGACTCTTTTCAGCAGTGTGTGGAGACAGGACAAGGGGAAACGGCCAGAAACTAGAGCATAGGAAGTTCCGCACAAATGTGCGCTAGAACTTCTTTATGGTGAGGGTGACGGAGCACTGGAACAGGCTGCCCAGGGAGGTTGTGGAGTCTCCTTCTCTGGAGATATTCAAGACCCGCCTGGACACCTACCTGTGCGACCTTGTGTAGGGAACCTACTTTGGCAGGGGGTTGGACTCGATGATCTCTGGAGGTCCCTTCCAACCCCTATGATTCTGTGATTCTGTGATTCTGTGATCCCCATGGTGAAAACATGATTAGGGCCAGAATGACAGTGGGCAATTACGTAGACTTTAGAATGTTTCCTGTGATTCTGTAATATAAGGGCTACCGTTCCTTCCCTCCTTCCTTGTCTATCTGTCTTGAAGAGCATGTAACAATCTACCACAACATTCCAGGCATGCTATTTGTCCCACTGTGAATTACTGAGGTCAACAGTATAACTGACAATTTGAGGTCTACAGTGCAGCTTCTCCGTTCAGCAGCTGTTTGGCTAGAAATGTCAGACAGCTCTGGGTTAGGTGAAAGATAGACCCCAGATGGAGAGGCAGCCTTTACTCTGAGCGCTCATCTGGACAGTGTCCATTCAACTATTACTGGAGCCTGCAGGGTCAACTAGCAGAGTGTGCAGCCCTTCTCTTTCAAACCCTGACACAAGGTACCATGCCCTCCCTGTGCCTTCTTTTGTATCCTGATTATTAGCACTGCCTAATGCTGCCATTTGTACAATTAGGTTTGGCTGACTAAGCATTGTCAAACTCTCTTGTAGAAGTTGCTGGCTCCTGGTGGGCTGGTCTACTATCCTGGAGTTTCCCTGGTTCAGAAACAACCCCTGTAAGCCATGATCCATCACCCAGGTGTTGACCTGTATGGCAGAGTGTGCCTCACAATGTGGAAGGGGCAGTTCTTAGTGGGCCAGACATAGCTGTCAGTGTATTGTGTACCCTTTTATTCAAAGATGGGCACCTGCATTACTCCAGCTATCACAGGATTGATTATTATACTGTTCCATAAATACTCTGGTTATAACTGTTTGTTTGTACCTCATGACCGTCTGTGTACATATTTTTTTCTTCTCCATTTCTCATTTTTATCATCAGGGAAGTAATTAGAGCTATAATACATAAAAAATGAGTGAGAGAGGATTACAAAGCTTTCTTTCTCACTGCTGTTTTCCTTTATTCTTTTCATCTATTTCATCTAATTCCTGTTATCCTCCAGGCATCTCTGAATTGTTTAGAGGTGTAATTAATGATGAAAAACCTTCCAGTTGTTACATGCATGTGGTCATGCATACACACTTCAGTGCTCTTCAAAGGAAGAGCTCTGATACAAATATGTATATACACACAGAAAGAAATTTGACCAGCTTTTCTACTGTGACTGATAATAGTTTTTTAAAAACTCTTTTATTTTTTTAACAGCAATTCAAATACATGTAACAGAACCTACCGTACAAGAACATCATATAAAATAGCAGGATAAAGTGGCAATCAGAAGAGGAAATGAGTTTTTTGCAAGCAAGGGTAATGTTATAACCCTGTGTAGCTCAAGGGCAGATTGCTCTCCCACATTGCTTCCTTCAGGACTGTTTCGAGTTTTGGTTTCCTAAAAGGGGGTTTCCGTATGGAAATTCAGTGAAGAGCAGAGTAAAACTAGCCAAGCGCACAGCAAGAAGTGTATGAAGTGCCACAGTGTAGGTGAACATAATAACAAGACATTAGATATATACTCTTTTAAATGGGGGTCATTTATCTGAAGTCCTGTATTTATCAGGTTAAAAAGATGTATTGAGTACAATATATTCTACAGGTATGGTTACAAACCTGACAGGTTCAAAAAAAAAGCATGTACTCATTAGTAAAATTAATACATTCTCAGCTGATGGTATTTTGTCAGTTTTTCATGTGATTGCTTAAAATGCGCAATAAAAAATCTATGGAATATTGGAAATAAAATTAAATTTTACTTCCTCAGAAAACGTGATATAAAAATTACCTCTCATCCCCTCTCCCATGAAAACGAAGCACTGGGACCAGCTGAGACAGGCTGATGAGTGTTTAGCTGCAGGGAACTGTGATTTCCTGGGATGTGTCCACTGCAAGAAATATCTCAAGTTATTTTCCAAGCTACAGGATCAACAGCCTGATGGCTTGGCAGGGGGCTGTGCAATGGCAGGGATAGGCCTTAGAGATCCTCCTCTGGCTTTAGGAGCAATATGACCCACTGCATGGGGCAGTCACTGCTGTCTTTTGACCTAGAGACCTTGACATCTGTAGGCTTAGTAGCAAGTCACAGGAGGGTTTATGAGTCAGATTTATGCTTAAATAGTGTGCTCGTGAGAATTTTTTATAACTGGCAGGATTCCTCTTTCATACTTGGTAAAATATAAAGTAATAAAAAATTCAAAGAAACTGAAATCAGCCAACCAGATCTTTCTACCGTGCGCTGCCTCGTAAGAATCCAAATATATCTGGATATGCAAGGACTTAACAAAAATTTCAGTATTAACATCTGCTACTGCACCTACTACCAAAACCAGATGTTAGCTCT
Source organism: Pavo muticus (assembly GCA_016647715.1). Lineage (NCBI taxonomy): Eukaryota > Metazoa > Chordata > Aves > Galliformes > Phasianidae > Pavo > Pavo muticus. Next base: position 154,850 of record JACDJE010000900.1, on the reverse strand, counting down.
CTACATCTGGAGTAATAATTATTTCAGGACACACTATATGCATAGAAATATATATTTCTTGTTCCTCCAACGAAGAAAACCCAAAACTACTGATAATATTCTGATACTCAGATAGGCAAATACACAGATCTTTCCTAATTTATATGTAACCTGTGTGTCTATATGCATGTCTAGAGAACGCACCTTCAACTGAAACATCCAATAGTGTGTAGAGCTTTTACTACTTGTAGTGCTAAGGCCTGTGATTGTAGGAAATACGTAGGTTGCTCCAAAAGTTTATTTTGCTACTTCATATATGGGACCAGAATTAAAAACTATGGTAACATTAATTACTGTTTTTCTTTATCTTACCAAAGTATATACTGGAAATAGGTAACTATTTATCCCTGTTAGTAATGTGAAATTTGGGATGGTGCCTTGTGATATTCTGAATGGCTGAAAAGGGACAGCTGTGAAACCTTAGATGGACGTAAGTACAAACTCTTCCTTCTATATCTTATCTTCCTAACTCCCATCCAGCCAAAATGACAGTTATAACTCTTTATAAAGCAATTTATTATTGTTAATCACAGTTGTTTGGCCAAGACTTGTCAATTACTTTTAGGATTCATATAATGTCAATGCTGGCAGTGCCTAAACTCTTATTGTTAGTAAGAGGAAGAAAATCCTCATGTGTCTTTGCATATTTCATTCTTTTATTCTTGAATGAAGTTTGATTTTGTGCACAAATTTCTACAAACTTTGCTGAAAAATGCTATTTCATAAGAATTTGTTCTTGTGCAAAATCAAAGGAGGTTTCCGTTCGGATTCAAAGATGCACTGTACTCTACCCTGGAACTGAGGTTTCAAGAGTTTTACTTCAATTCTGCACTATTTCCATTTCTAACTTAGAAACCACACACAGTTGATAGGAGCTCTTTCTTTCCTTTCCCCTCCATTCCACAGTGAGGTCAAAATTCTGAATGCATCAGCAGTGCCAGGACCGTGGAATATAATCCCCTCCTGTAGAATATTCTGTAGGAACAAAATCCACAAAAATTGTCTGTAGCAGGTGAGAGGAAAGTGGCCACACATTCTTTTACTTGCTCCATCACACATCAAGCTGGAACTGTGCAGAGTAAAAGTGGTGGCTTACATTGGTTGAAATTAAGTAAAGATGAGTTTAGGTACATTGACTGCATTTTTCTAGGAACAAACAAGGATCTTATAATTTCAGAATCTCTTATTTAGCAGAAGAAACAGCAACTATTATCTTTTACAAATTCAGAAAAGGTAAGAGATAAATTGCCATTTGTTCCTTGACAGAATTTAGTGAATACCAGATTAATAGTAAATGCTTTAGAAGTCCTTCACTAATCATTTGCAGCTATGATCACTCAGATTGGCCAGCAGTGAAAAGGTGAATGCTCAGCAGCTTACATGATCAAGTCCTTTATAAGAAGATTGAATTGAAAATTGTGACTGCAGAATTATTTCTTAATGGATTTTGGTTCAGATGCAATTAAAAGAAAAAAAAAAAACCAACAAACAAAACCAGGCAAGTTTTTGAGAAGATTTGTTCTCTTCAAAACAATTGCTGTCTTACAGCTAATTGCTATTTGATGATATATGTTGCAACATATATCATCAACTGTTTCTATTCATTATAATAAAAATAAAACCATATATTTCATGAAATCTCTGGTAAAGAGAACAAAACCTTGAGTACTCAATACCTGTAATTCTAAGCTATTTAATTTATTTCCCTTCTCCTTAACAAAGGATGCTGTCACAAATATAAAACAAAACACAGTTTAATATGCATTTTTTTTTAAGGAAAAGGTTTTTAGATGATAGTGCCTCATCTGTTATTCTTTGCTATTTCTTTAGGATTCAGCTGTACTTGAACATTTTAACTTTTAAATACTCTATTTGGTCATAACTTGATGGGTCACTTGTTTGATTAATTCCAGACTTCCAATACCTTTTTTTCTCATTTTTCTTTCTGACAGTGTAATTATCAGTTACATTATAGATTAATATGAATGGTTATGTGAACATATTTCAGGTTGTAATGAGGAAAATATATAGGGTTACAATAACGGTAATATGACTTCTGTTATATTTTGCGAACATGTCTCTTGATTTATTCTGTTTTTAAAAGTACAGTGATAACATTCTTGGAAGTAAACATAGTGAGGTTTTGTTACGCTTAGTGTCACTCTGAAGACATATTCCAGTTGGCTGGAGCCTGTGTCTGCAGCTGTCTCTACTTCATTACACCATTTCTAGCACCTGCAGCTTTATGAAATAACTAAGATTTTCAGTTGACAACTTCTAGGCATTTATTTATGCTGCAACTTAAAATGATTTAATCTGTATGCTAGAGGGGAATGTTCTTTTATTAAGGGTAGAAACCGATGAGAAGAAAATGTAATCTATAAATGAAAAGCAATCATTTATATCACCCTACACAGGAAGAAAAGTGAGGTTAAACTAATGTTAATCTAACAAGCAGACAAAGATAATGATTATCTGATATTTATATAGCCATTCTTCTTTATTCTTCCCTTTGCATTTTGGGGGATTCTTAGTAATATAGCTATAACATATCACACTACTTGCTGTTTTTAAATACAAGATAATAAATTAGAAGTGTTGGCACAGTCTTACTTTAATTAAAGATCTATTTTCCTTTGGCATTTGAATTCTTCTTTAAAGAAAGACTATTTTCTGATCTTTCATTAATATTGCATTAAGATTATTCATTCCTTATGTAAGAATACTCTCAGCTTTTTGAATATGAACAGTCAAACTGCTGTCTGCACCATTCTTAAAATCAAGCCAAATATAAGATGTATTTGGGAGGGAGGATCCAAGAAACGCAACCATGCTCTGCTGTCTTTGAAGATACAATGAAAGGGGATTCAGCAGGGAACTCTGTTATTTCAAATATTTCATAAATATTGTAGCAATTTTAGCAAGCATTCAAGTTCACTTTAGTTCTCTACATTATAACATGATGTGTGTTCTTAAAGAAACACATTAGCATAATTACTCTTCTCTATTAGTGTAGTGAAAAGATGAACTTGAATTTCAAAGATCTCCCTGGTTACAAACATTTTACACTGTCTACTATTACCTAGAAAAGTATTGCAAAGTTATTCTAATGAAAGACAGACTGAAACATCTTGCCATTAGAATAAGATTTTTGTTGCACTGTCTTGAGGTGTAGAGTGTAAATTTCCATTTTTGCACAAAATTAATTATCTTTAGATGTACAAAATTTCCCGTCCAAACTTTTCTGCTGGATTTTCCTTAAAAAGAAATATCATCCAGCTACCAGACACTTTATATATTGAGTTAGGAGAAGATGCAAGTAAAATTATAGTGATAAAGAAAATTATGATCTCAGTTTAAAATTAGATTAACTGAAAATAACATGTTTTGTTGCAAAGAATACACTGAGCCATTGGAGAACAAAAAAACTCACTGAAAACTTGAGAAAAAGTATTTTAAATATGTAGAGACAGTGATATTTGCAAACATTAGGTGTCAAGTTAAGCTCCTACCAAGTTTGATGAAATTTTTAAAAGTCTGAATTGATAATTAGTTTTAATTCCTAAGTTAAAAAAAATAAAATAAAATAAAATAAAATCTAATGGCTAGCCTGATGTATTTTTTTGCATTACCCAATTTCACTCAACTGGAGGTTGTACTCAATGAGTTTCAGGGATCTTTTCCAGCCAACATTTCTGTGATTCCATCAGAAAAATTATAAACTTTAACCTAGGAAATCCTAGGTTAAAACTTAAGATGAATACTATGAAGAAATGTAAAAATAGCTTTTTCAAAAGCTTAGTTTCTATTTCTGATCTTCCCCATATTCTGGCAGTGTCTGACCATCATAGAATCATAGAATCACAAGGTTGGAAAGGACCTACAAGATCATCTAGTCCAACTGTCCTCCTATCACCATTACTACCACAAGCTACTAAACCATATCTCGTAACTCCTCATCCAGAAACCTCTTGAACACTGCCATAGACGATGACTCCGCCACCTCCTGGTGCCCTCCCTGGGCAGGCCATTCCAGTGCCTGAACACACTTTGAGAGAAAAAGTTTTTCCTTACATCTAATCCAAATCTCCCCTGGCACTACTTGTGGCCATTTCCTCGGGTCCTATTTGTTGCCTGGGAGAAAAGGCCGACCTTCTCCTCATCACAACCTCCCTTCAGGAAATTGTAGAGTGTGTTGAGGTCCTGAGCCTCCTCTTCTCCAGACTGAACAATCCCAGCTTCCTCAGCCGCTCTTCATAAGACTTGTGCTCTAGACCCCTTACCAGTTTCAGGTGTATTGTCATTCTCAAAGGATATTTAGTCCTTGGGAACAGTTAAATATTATGGTTTCTTTGTGATACTGCAGTTTTCACTACTTAGGATGAAAAATAACTGTGGTGTCTCAGATATTATCCTGCAAAAGCCATAGATAATCGTTTTCTGTTTCATAAACAATTAGAAGTAATCAGAATGTATATTGTTTTGGGGGGTGTATTTCCTGGAAGGCATGCAGGTGCCTTGGTCTCTTCTGCAGCAATAATTTTTGTGAAAATAAACATATAACATTTGGTCAGAACATTTGTAATGTATCAATCAGTAGATTGCATCATTTTCAGCAGAATAGAAGCTGGAAGCAATATTATGAAAAGCACCTAAACAAGGAGAAAGATGTATGTATTTTTTATATTGTTTCATGCATGGTCGACATTGTTAGAAATGAAGGAATGCTCTTACTAAGCACAGTTATAAGAAAGTATGAAGTTCTGCATGACGTGATGTTATTTGAATTCAGAAAGTGATGTAGAAATTGATCTGTCAATTTAAGAGCTTAAAAGATTATTTCTGTAAAGGTAGACTATGAATTTTGGTAAGTAGTGTATTGATTATTTACTGCAGGATGTTGGAGAACTTTAAATTTTCAAATACTTCTATATACAAGGTATAAATTCTGTATTAACATCTAATCTTCTATTTATTTTAAACATATACTTTTTTGAGTTCCTTCTAAAATTCTAAAGGCCCTACTATCCATTATATTTAACCTTCTATTGTGATTTTATTAATTCCAGACAGAAAGTTTATTTTATTTCTGGAGGAAATTAATTTTATTTTCCTCATAATATCTTTACAATAATTCTATTTCGCTACATGAACCAGCTCAAAGCCAATGGCTAGTTCCTTCAGAATCATCATCCAGTACAGTACTTCTGAATTCATTGACTTTTTCAATATTTTTGTGATATCTACTCTTTTTTTTTTTTCTACAGCTCTTCTTTCAAGAGTAAAATGCCATGTAAATTCTCAACCTCTCTCTTTCTTTCTGCCTCTTCCTTCCTCCCTGCCTTCGTGTAATCCTGTTTTTGCTCTCTCTCTCTCTTACTTCCTTTATAATGCATAACATATCTCTTGCAGTTGCACAGATTTGACAACCTATGCTTTAAATGCTTTAAAACTAGAAGATAAAATATAATTATAATATAAATTAAACTTAAATGATATCTGTATAGCTAATCTTATATATATATATATTTTAATTGATTCAAAATTTCAGACTGGTATGGGGCAAATACTGTTGAAAGGTGAATTAAATTATACTCAGCTCTTCATCTGTGCTCTTCAAAATCTAGTTGTTTCAATGCTCATCATATTGATTTGAAATAGGATGCTATAATAACCAAATAGCTTTTTTGATTAAATAAATCTTTTCCTGAGTTAAGAAAACATGGAGAGAATGTATTGCTGTCCCAGGTGATATTTTATCAGATGAAAATGGCAAATTCCTCTAAAGACTTTGCAAATGTTGAAAAGACAAGTCAGATGTATAAGGTCAGATTTACTAAACAAATATTTTAGAATTAGACTTCAGTTGGACATAAAACACCTCGAAGTAGCAATTTCACTTGAGGATGACAGAATAAACGGAATCACTTATGCTAACATATTCCTTTGAACAATTGCATAAAACACATTGCCCAAAATAAAATTATTTTGTGTGATGGAGATTCTACTTGTGAGAAATACTAGGCCAACTTATTTGTCTTGGCAAAGTTACTGCATTTGTTTATAGGGTACACAGTGCAGCTAATCACTTTTTTTTTTTTAACCAAAGTTAGCTAAGCTCCCAGAGAAAATCTCCAATTGTTTTGTTATGCTTTAAGGTGTCATATTGCCTTTTAGCATCACAAAACTAGGTACTGGGACACTCAAAAATGCACAGAGAGATTGAAAGAAATGTATCTAGTATGGCTTTTATTAGAGGTGTCATTACCTCTTTAGCCTCTAAATTCAGTTAAGCACTTAACTGCATATTGTTTAGGGGAGACTGGATGCTGCTATTCAGTTCCAAACACCTAAAGAAGTAAATATTCACAAGTATGCCCTACAATTTGATTCTTAATTGATGGAAAATTTGTTTCTTATTTGAAGAAAATGTTTAAAGATAATGCATCATAATTCTATTTTTCCCACGTGCGAGCACCAACATTTTACTACCCTTTAGGTTATAAAGAGACTTATGAAAGGGAAAATCCTTCATAACGCTAGTCTCCAGATTTTTACAAAGAATATTATTTGACGACAGTCCCCTTTATAGCAAACTGATATGCAAATAAACCCTGAATGTTGAATTTCTTAAAGTAAAACACTGGTGCCTGAGCAATGGAGAAGTTTAATCTTGCAAAGAAACACTAATTGCCACAGTCCACCTCGAAGCAGCTCCAAGAGAATAATTAAAAAATGCTAATTTTGTTAAAATTTTTATTATCATCTCCATCCTCGCCAATAATCTATTTGGTTGGTTAAAAGAAATGTAAACCTCACAACCTGATTAGGAACCTAAATCTAGATGTTTTATGTTGTGGTAGATGTCCTTTCCTCTCCAATCATTACAAAGAAAATCTTGGAAAATTAATCCTCTATGTGAAAGTCATTGTTTTGGATATGCTCTCTTGGTTCCTTTACAGAGTAGGAGAGTAAATGTCTCTTTATGTGAATTAGATGCACAAAATTAGAATCTGTAGATATTCCCGCAAAGACAATAAAACTTGTATAACTTGCAAGAGATGAAAGATATAACACAGTGTACAATTTTTAAATAGATTTTGTTCTTTTTCCAAGTCACATTTTAATGAGAGGAAAAAGGAAGGGGAGAGGGGGAAAGCTCAACCATTTAGAAAAATAATTTTGAAAACAGTTTTGTATTTAATGTTTATAAGTATATTTATAAGCATAGCATTTTGTAAGATTTTAAAGACAATGATAAGAACAAGGAGAAACATCAAATAATAATTGCAATTTATGATTTCTTCTGTGAAACCTTTTGGAAATGTTTTATCAAATATTTTGTAATTTCATTGCATAAATAGAGGATAACAGGAAGTACAGACATGCTGCTAGAAAGGAACTGTGTGTTATAAAAGATCACAAACTGAACATAACCTACAAAATTTGTTTATTGCATAGATTGCATACAGGAAAGACAAACACAATAGTGAAACATAAACATAGTATGCATTGTTTAAATTATATATGAAGTAGCTCGTAAATTCTGTTTGGCCAAGAAGGATACAAAACTATTGGATTAAGTCCAAAATAAAGTAAGAGGAATGACTGCAGGTTTAGAAAACATAACCTTTGAAGAAAAAATGAAGGAATTAGTCTTGTTTAGTCTAGAGCTAAGATGGAGGGGAGCTATGACAGCAGGCTGAAAGGAGCAAAAATAGGAGATAGATAGGAATAAATAATTTACCATGACCAGTGTGAATAGCAGCAATGCAAAACAGTGTGAAGCAAGTTTGCTGATGATACGAAGTTGGGAGAATTGGCTGACACACCTGGAGGCTGTGCTGCCATTCAGCGAGATTAGGAGAAATGGCCTCAAGTTGTGCCAGGGGAGATTCAGGTTTGAAATTAGGAAATACTTCTTCTCTGAAAGAGTAGCAGGGTGCTAGGACAGGCTACCCAGAGAAGTTGAGTCATTGTCCCTGGAGCTGTTCAAGAAACATGCAGATGTGGTACTTAGGGACACAGTTTAGTGGGCAACATTGATGATAGGTGGACAGTTGGACTAGATGAGCTTAGAGGTCTTTTCCAACCTTAATGATTCTATGATTCTATATGTATATATGTATATATGTGGCGTATACATCTGCTTTGTGTGCATGTACCAACAGGGAATGCCTTGCCAACATCACTATGAGTTGGACCTGCAAGCATGAAGCTGCAGCACCCTCACCTGCATCAGGCTACTGGATAGGACTGCAGCTGCCAACAACCTTGTTATGTCAATCTGTTGTATGTGCTTTCTTGTCTTCTGTGTTGATAAAAAGCATATAGATATTCACTGTATTATGTTTTCTAAACTCTTGAGGAAACTCCAATGCTCCTTTCTTGTCTGGTTATCTCTATCATCTTTGTTTTTCACACATTCCCTTTTATATCTTCTTGATAATGGTGACCTTCTGCAGAGCTAAACAGGGCCTTCTGTGATGATGCTGACAGTTCAGAACTCTGTTGCCTTCAGCACACGCTGTTACACAATCACATCCTTGGAGGTGTTTTGAGATGGTTAGAGAAATAATAGTGACAGCAGAAAACATCCACAACTATTCCAAGTATATGTTTCTGGAAAGAAAATCTGACTACAGTAAGGGACATTGTAACTTTTTTGATAGCATTCATAACTTTGTCCCAGTTTCCTCATAGCTGTTAATGTGTTTTAATTTATTATCCTGGAGAATATTAAAATTCTTCCCAAGGCAAAAATTTTGGAATCACAGGTTGGCTGATTCACAGGATTCACAACCTGCTCTTTTGCTTTACCTCTTCATCTATCAAAATATTCGGTCAGTTTCCTCAGAGACCACTTTAAGTGTTTCTGTTGCAAACATATATATCACGTTTTCTGTACTTAAGAATTCCTCACACCTGGAAGTTAATTTCTTTGAAGAAATTAATTATCTTTTTATAGGTTATAGTGGAGTGGATGTTTGTGGTGCACTATGTTTTCTAAGTATTACACGATGGTCAAAAAAGAAACTGACAATACAAAGACCTGACAGTCACAGAATCTCTTCTCAATGTGCCCTCAAGGATTTACTTATATTTTCCTGTTATAAACACTTTTCTGAAGAGTGAATACTTTGAAATGGAAGAAAAGCCTGATGTTACATCAGACATACTTTTCCTGTACTTTGAAGATACAAATGTATTGCATTACATGTATATTCTTATTTGTAGTTTATCTTGTCTGTTTGCTCCAAACCCGTTCTGCCTCTTCCCTCACATTTGCATCACTTCAACCTCACTTGAGCTGGCTTCCATATATGCTTTCTTTTCATCTTACTCTTCTTTCATTGCTCCCATGACCCTCCCTCATCTCCCACAAAGTCAGCAAAGACAAAGCAAAACAAATAGAGAAGAACTAATATGACAGCTGCAAAACATTAATGAACCTTCTGTCTTTTATGTTACTTCTCTTCCCTCTTAGCCCTTTATTTATTTATCTATTTATAAATTGTTTAGAGTAAAGACTATCCCTTCTTCTTTGCCATCAATGTTAGTGCCATGGCCCTTTGCTGGAGTGGAATGTCTATGCTTTTCTTTAACACAGAATGTGCCAATATCAGTGTTTTGACTGAAATGAAAAATAAATCTGCATTTTAATTGACTGAAGGCCTTGCTTTGTGCAACAGAGAAATAGATACTAAATTTTATCTGAACTTGCTGCTATAGGTGTATATTGTGTTCTGTATCATTCCTTGCTGAAGTCAACTACTATTTTTATATCAGCCTTTGTATCAGGATTGTTAAGACTTTGATATTTACATGGTTATGTATCTTAACTTAAATGCAGGACTCTTTAGTTATGTGTCTTGATTCGATTCATACCTCATAAAAAGTCATTAATATGGCATTCAGAGTATCACCTTGATATTATCTCTGGCTACGGAAGATGCCTCTGATACTCTTCCAGTGTACAGAAAGATACTCTGAGAATCTGTTGAAATGAAGGCTCAATTCCTATTCCTGTATTCACACTCTCTAAGCACTCTAATGTAACTCACGAAATGTCAATATAAAGGTCTGGACTTTTCTGTTCATGTGCAGGTTTTGGGATTAAAAACTGAAGTTATACCAGGAAGTTCACAGGGATTTGGAATGGGTAAAAGACTTAGAAATGTATTGCTGTCTTGTTGAGTGCTATGTTGACATTTGTTGTTTTAATACATCCAGCCCTGAAATTTGTTTTCTGTGAAGATGGATTAATAAGGTGTGGGACTACTACAAGGAGATGGAGAATGGGAAAGGCTAGATGTCCTACACATTACCATTCGGACCAGATCAACATGTGCTTCTTATGCAGATTGACATCCTCACTGAGATAGTACTGCAAATTCTCCGCACAGAAAAATATGATCAGTTTAATTTGTCCTACTTGATAATTAACCAGGATTATCCAGATAGTAATGGATTGAAATGATCTGAACTTGACACAAGATTGCTTGTTTTTTGTTTCCATATCACAAGCTTCCACAGTTTGCATTGTTCACAGAATCATAAAATGGTTGAGGTTGGAAAGGAGCTCTTGAGATCATCTGGTTCAAGACCTCTGCTCAAGCAGGACACCCACAGTAGTTTGCACAGGACCATGTTCAGGCAGCTTCTGAAGATCTCTAGGGAGGAGACTCCACATCTTATTCCAATACTCCGTCACCCACACAGCACAGAAGTACTTCTTAGTGCTCAGACAGAATCTGAACCTCGTGGTCCAGTTTTTGCCCACTGCCTCTTGTCCTGTCACAGGACACCACTGAAAAGAATCCATCTCCCTTCTGTCTGTACCCTCCCTTCAGGTATTTATAGACATCAGTAAGATGCCTCTTGAGCATCCTCATCATGAATAGATATGCAACACTGCCATGCGTCTTTTTTGAATGATTACTGTCTTTTTGAAAATTATTTTGAAAGAAGGTCAAATGGATTTTGTCTTTTCTAGACTAAAGTATCTATGAATGACGTAGTAGATTTTTAGGGATATAAAGGACTTTTTTTTTTTTTTTAAGTAGGCAAATATCTTATATGAAGCTTAGGAAGTGTGGAATAGGTAAGTGGACAGTGAGGCGGATAGAGAACTGTCTGACTGGCAGAGATTAGAAGGTTGCGATCAGTGGTGTAGAGTCTGGTTGGAGGCCTATATAGCGGTGTTCCCCAGGGGTCAGTGCTGGGTCCAGGCTTCTTTAACATCTTCATCAGTGACCTGGATGAAGGGATAGAGTGCATCCTCAGCAAGTTTACTGATGATACAAAGGTGGGAGGAGTGGCTGACACACCTGAAGGCTGTGCTGACATTCAGCGAGACCTGGACAGGCTGGAGAGTTGGGCAGAGAGAACCTTATGAGGTTCATCAAAGGCAAGTGCAGAGTCTTGCACCTGGGGAGGAATAACTGCATGTATTAGTACAGGTTAGGGGATGACCTGCGGGAGATGAGCTCTGCAGAGAAGGGCTTGAGTGTCTTGGTGGGTTGTCCATGAGGCATCAGTGTTCCCTGAAGGCCAAGAAGGACAATGATATCCTGGGGTGCATTAAAAAGAGGGTGGCCCATGGGTCAGTGGATGTGATCTTCTCACTCTACCCTGGTGAGGCCGCATCTGGAGTACTGTGTCCAGTTCTGAACTCCACAGTTCAAAAAAGACAGGGATCTCCTGTCCAGCACAGGGCCATAAAGACGATTAAGAGTTTGGAGCCCAACATTTCGTTATGAGGAAAGGCTGAGAGAGCTGGGATTGCTCAGATTGGAGAAGAGATTGCTGAGAGGGGGTCTCATAACTGTTTATCTGAAGTGCAGGAATCAAGTCAATGGGGGCAGACTCTTTTCAGTGGCATGCAGCAATAGAACAAGAGACAATGGGCATAAACTGGAACACACAAAATTTCATACAAACACAAGGAAGAACTTCTTTACTGTCAGAGTGACAGAGCCCTTGAATAAGCTTCTCAAAGAGGTTGTGGAATCTCCTTCTCTGGAGATATTCAAGACCTGTCTGGATGTCTATTTGTGCAACTCACAATTCTGTGTGATTCTGTGTACACAAAATCTCAATAAATATTACTGAAAAAAAAAATTGTAGTTTTTTATTTGCCACGTGATTCTTATTCCATTAATTCTAAACTACAGTATTTTTGAGTGCTATACTGTATTTTTATTATTTATTTACATATAGTCAGACAGACTTCTATGGGTCCTGATATTCTTTGACTTATTTGCACAAATAAAAAATGTAATGCAGTTTGTCTTTTTATATCTCACAAATCTCTTATGGTAGGCAAAAATTGCTCATCACTATGAGACTTTATGATAATGTCATAATTCCTAGAAATACTTGTGCAGAGCAGACTACATTATGACAATGAAATATAGAGCTAATGAGAATTAAGAGGAAATCAAACTGAGAATGTATTGCAATAAGGGCAAAGTTCTCTCAGAACTCAATGGCTATATACATTTTTCCTTTAATATTTTTTATTGAAAATAGACTTTTTTTTTTATCCTGAAACATAATGAGTAGATCTATTTACTGAGAGAAGAATATTGTTACTGTAAATTTAAGAAAAAGAAAAAGCTTAATTTTTAGTGCTTTCTTATCTGTACAGACTTGCCAATCTCTGTGCTTCCTCTCTGTAGTAAGAGGAGAGTAGATTAAAAGTTTCTGCTCTGTTCCATTACTTAATTGGCTAAATCCAATTAATTTTTATATTATCTTGAAAATATTGGGATCATTCAGATGAGTAATTTAGGTTTTCTCAACTTCTAGGCCTCTGCAAGTGGCCTTAATTAGATTACATTTATTAATTAGATCACATTTCAAACTTGTATCAACTCAGTGTTTAATTCTGAGAATTATTCAGTATATGTTCAGCAAATGTATGCTGGTATATTAATGGTCTCCAAGCTCCATCTATTTATCGGGTTGTCTTGTTGTTTGTGAAATAGGAAGTTAAATATTTGTAGTAAAAGGACAAAGAATAAAAGTAGCTGCTACTCAAGTTAGTGAAGCAAGTCATATGTTTAAAGTGAAGGACAGTCTTCTTTAAAATCTCAGTCCTGTGCCATTCAGTTGCTCAGGATGTCTAATTGACATAAAAGAATAAAATCCTGGAGATTTTCAAATTAGTGGTTTTATTGTAATGATATGTTGTAGTCAGATGGAACAAAGCACGCTTTGGCTCTTTAAAGGAATGGCTGCAGGATTAGGATATGAACTGAATTCTCAGCACTTAAGTGTTTTCAAACCATCGAGAAGAGAAAGTCAAATGAAAAACTCAATTTATTTTACTCAATTTCTGAAAAGTTTTAGAAGAACTTCTAAGTAAAAAAAGGTTTACTTATTTGATTAATGCTGGCAAATATTGAACCTAGCTATTCCCTGGTGCTGAACAGATGCCCATAAAAAACAGAGTTCTTCCTCTCTCCAAATTGATGTAATTTATTAGTTTACTGACACATTCAAGACTTAGATGGTTGCTTACCACTGTTATAACTTGAATTGACTTTAGCAATAAATGGCTTGTACAATTAAGGCCATTGTGTGGTTCCAAGTCATAGCCTGTTTGTTTACGTTAGAAAAAGAACTGTATATATTCCATTCAGTAAACTTATTTGTGAAAATCTTCGTGGTTTAGCCATGTTAATCCCAAAGGAGAACTAAGGATGTAAGAATTGTCTATATCCTTACATTGCATTAAACAGTAGACCACACTATATAAACACCACAAATCTCATTTGAAACTCATTTTTACTCATGTTTGGGTTACAGAATGTTTTAAAATCTTTCAAGTATCTCTTAACCTAAATGAGTGCATATATAAGACTAATAAATGAGTGTTCTGTACATGAATGTCTTGTACATCCCCTGTGTGAAACAGATGGGATTTTTATTTCTTCTTTATTTCTTTATTCCTTCTGAGTTAATGTTTCAAAAAATACATGAAATACATTACCTACAATGTGCTTAAAAATTAGAAAAACAGGTTACTTGTATAAAATTCTGAAGATAAAATTACAGACTCGATGTACTGTTCTTAGCCTCAGTAGATTAAAATATCTTTATTGTGAGGGGAAAAAAGAAAATAATATGTTGAAAAGGGAAGGGGAAATCATTTTGAAAGGGACAAAAATGAAATGAAGAATAGGGAAAGGAAAGACAAGAAGACAGTAAAACAGGTCTAAAGCAATTGATGTAAGACTGAAGTCAGCAGTATTATAAAGTTTTTAAACTTATTTCTTTTACTTTTGGTTAAATCTATGTCCAAAATGAAACTGTAGTCATGTGTTTTCATAGAATCATAGAATCCTTCAGTTGGACCTTTTAAGGACATCTAGTCCAGCTCCCCTGCAGTGAAGAGGGACACGTGGGAAACAATCTTGCTACCTCTCATTTTCATTGTTTTGAGTTTATTCTTCAAAAGTTTGATATTTTTGCAACTACATTCATGAGTTTTATTGTTGGTTTACTAAGAGGCTCTTTAGTAGCTACTGATGTCAATATACTAAGTACTATACAGAGTGAAAACACAGAACAAGGAACAAGTAAGGATATACAATAGAACTGCTAATACTACTTGTCCACATGGCAAATATTAGCTTCAGTGACTCAGAGTTCTTATAATGTCTTTTGTACACATGAAGGCTGAAGACAAGTTTAAACACATGGAGGGAAACAATGAGATCTTTTTAAAGATGTTAAGAGCAGAATCTGCTCCATATAAGGGACATCATCAAAGCACATCAAGGGACATTCAACAGAGAGTAAATGGAAGATGATATAAGTGGAAATGGGACCTGGTTTCCCAGCACTGACAAAAGATCTTTAGGCTACTTAAATAAGCTTGGCCATCAGGTAGTTAGGAATACATTCTGTAGTGTATTGTTACAAGACAAGTCTATTGAGAATTGTCGTTGTGTGTTGACTTTGGCTGCCAGGAGCCCACTATGCTACTCTTTCCCCTTCCTCAACAGGACAAGTGTAATAAAAATACAATTAAATATCTCATGGATTGAAAAAATGTCAGGGAGATCACTGACTGCTTACAGTAATGGGCAAAATAGACTTGGGAAGGTGAGATTAATTTAATTTATTGCTTGTTGATAACAGACTACTACAGCAGTGAGAACTGAAATCAAAATAAAACAAACTAAACCTACCTTCTCCCATCTGCCTCTTCTTCTAAGGCTCAACCTCAATCTTGAGTTTTCTGTGTCTTCTGCCTTAAGTGGTTCAGAGGAATGAGGACAGTGGAATGGGGTTGTGGTCGGTTTGTAACACTTCGCCTCTACTGTACTTTCCTTGTAATGCTCCTCCCCTGCTTCAGCGTGAGCGCGTCTCTACAAACTAAAGTTTACTTCAGAGCAGGTCTGCCTGCTCTGGCATGGAGTCCTCCACAGACTGTAGTGTAGACTCTGCTCTGATATGATCTGATACAATACGGGCTGCAGGGGCTCAACCTGCTTCATCACACTTCATCACAGTCCCACAGGGAACTTTCTGCTCTGGTGCCTGGAACATCTCTTCTTCTCCTTCTTCACTGAGCTTGGTGTCTTCATGACTGTTTCTCTCCATATTTTCTCCCTCCACTCTCAAAGCTGCTGCTCAGTGTTTTTATCCTTTCTTAAATACTTTACCACAGAGGTGCAACTCATTGGCTCAGATTTGGCTAGCAGCTTGTCCCTTTTGGAGCCATCTGGAACTGGATTAATACCAGTTAATTATTAAGGCAGGGTTAATACCTCTAACTCATTGAAAAAAAATATAAAAATGGAGAGATATTTAAAAAAAGGAACAAACATAACTTTGTTCAGGAGAGGAAGCCTGGATTAGTAGCAGTACAAAGTGTTATCCTATTGGTTCCTTGTAGAGTTAAGTACTACTGGGAAGTTCTGAGAAATTCCTAACCTTCATTTATTGACATTAGTATTTATCTGAAGAGGACTTATTTCCTCCAATGAATATAAAACTCAGGAGCAATCATAACAATCTTATGAATATCGATAGTTACACTGGTTCAGGTGTAATTTCACTACCTCCTGCACAGCCACAATATTCTTATTGCTCCAAGGATTTTCAGCTGATGTTTAAAGGGAACTCATTGCCTCAATTTAAACATGACATTTGAGCAAGCTATTTCAAATTGTCTTCACATAGTACTTCTAAAGTAGTTTAAAGAAAGAGAGGTATATATCTTTCTTCACATATTTTCTCATTAGCCTAGAGGTAGAAAATTTTTGAGAAATGATGAGACGACAGAAAAACTAGAAGACCTGCAAAAAGCACAAATATAGACAAAAAGAAAGAGAATTAGACTGTCACAAATTCAGAGGTCAGGACAAAACTACATGCTTTACAGTTATGTATCTGTATCTATAGAAGCTTTCATTGTTTAGCAACACAAAAAGAACTTCAGTGAAAAAAGAGCAAACAAAAAGGGAAAAATAAAAAAAGATCAGTGCCTTCGTAACAGTCTGGGCAGCAGAGTATGATGGAAAAAAGACATACACATGGGCCATTCTGAAACCAGGTATCCCTGGAGGGAGTATTGGGATTAGTAATAAGTAGTTGTGAGTGAGGTGGTTCTGCTGTCTCAGGTCCAAATAAATTTTGAACATAGATACTTAATAATCATAATAAGTTGCGTCCAGAACCCTTATAGTTTATTTATTTATACATTATATTTTAAAATACGGTTCTATATACAAATCCAATGTTTGTATAATTTCACTTTGCAGCCACCAAGATCATTATAACATTTCATATTATTAAAATGTTAATAAATTGAAAATTGGTAAGGGAATTCTATATCAACTTATTTTGTAGTTCAATATAGCCACTTTTTAATGTGATTGGTACATAGTACTTTAAGAATATGACCTGAAAATAATTCCTAAAATGACTCGCCCTTTCCAATCTATTCACAAAAAAGGAGCCAGCAAACTGGTTACAAGTCTTTGCGTATTTTACAACCTGTCTAATTGTGTGAAAATTTGTTAGAGGAGTATGGCTATGGTTCCAAGCTCTGGAAGCTCTTTCTACTCATGTTTTCATACTATTCACTTAGAATGAACATGATCTTACAACATAAATATCCTCCAGCTGTTTGTAGATCCATGAACTGTCACTGGTAAATTTTCTATCTTCAAATCGATGTAAAGCTTTTTTTTTTATTTTTTCCATATTTTTTCCCTTCCCTCCTTCTCTCCAAATCTCTCTACTCATGCTCTCCCTTTTATTTCTTCATTATTTTTGGCTAAGTGTTTAAGTAACTGGCAGAAACTTGCTAAACATTGCATGATCTATTGCAAACAATACTCAGAGGACTTCTGAAGTAATTACACACTGTCTTCTAGATATTCTTTAATGTTTTGCAGACGTCTACTGATTTGGTTGGATACTAAAGAACGTGCAACTAGATCAAATAGTTTCTAGTTTTAGATAAATTGTTTATGGAATTCTAATATTAATGAGGAAATACAGGAAAAGATTATTTTCTCCTTTTATTTATTTATTTATTTATTTATTTTTTCTAGGCAAAACTATCTATAAGTCTATGTTACTTCCTGTGGCATGCACACTGTTTCCCCATAACTTAGACAAATATTTACACTCCACTATAGCAGGCATTTGGTATTGTTCATGCTAACCTTGAATTTCTAGCACATATACTTTTTTCTTGCAAAATATCAGCACTATGTGTCCTAATAGTAGCTTATGTAATCTTATAAGTTATTTGAATTAAGTATCCTAGCTACTTTTATTCAGTTTTCTAGAAAAAATACTTTCAAAACTTATATTTTTGTGTCTCCATTTTTCTGTCTCAGTAGTTTAGGTATAGAAGGACTAAATTGTCTGATTTCTTGCTTACATTTTTTAAAATTTAAATTCTGGTTAAGAAATAGGGAGGGAGTTCATGCTGTTTCTCCTAATCACTTTCAAAATAATCTTTTAGATTTTAACATTTGCAGAAGAGCTGATGTTTTCTAACTACAGAATTTCACATCTGATCAGGGCTCAGAGCTTTAGGTTAGAAATTAATTACCAATTAGTATAATTTCAACCTTTAGATAACATGAAAACAAGTAATCAAAATTTGTGTATATTACAGAACAGAGTGTAAATATAGGATGATTTTCCAAAACAAATAATCACAAACTAGACTCACTTAATTTTCTGTGATAGATTAACAGGCGCTGTAAATAGAAGCAGAGAATGTCACGTGTCTTGACTTGAAGAAAATTACTCAGATAGTTTCACATATTCTTGTAAGTAGGGTAAGGAAACCTATTACCATAAAGTGATACAGATCTTGCTGGAAGCCAGTGTGCTTATCAATGGTTCATTGTTTAAACTGGAGAATGTATAAATTTGAGTCTTCACAGTTGCATCTATTTCACAGAGTGAAGTTCAGGATCTTGAATGGAAGAAAGAGGGCAATAAACAAAATTTCAACCCTGGACTTCAGGAGAACCAAGGACCTACCTGAAGGTGTCCCAGGGGTTAGAGCACTGGAAGGTAAGGGGACACAAGACAGTTGACGTTCAAGAACCACTTCCTCCAAGCTCAAGATTGGTACATCCCTAAAGAAATCAGGCAAAGGTGACAGAAGACCTACAGTGGATGAGCAAGGAGTTCATGGAAAAACTCAAATAGAAGAATAAAGTCTATGGAATGGGGAAAAAGGATCTAGCCACTTGAAAGTAATGTAGGAACACTGTCAGGACGTGCAGGGTCATCACAAGGAAGGCTAAGGCCCACTTGAAATTAAATCTGATGAATTTCAAGGGGCAACAAGAAAGGCTTGCTTAAGTATGACAATAGTGAAAGGAAGACTAGGAAAATGTGGGCCCACTGCTGTCTTCCTTGGTAACCGAGGACACTGAGAAGGCAGTTATTGAATGCCTTCTTTGCTTCAGTCCTTTCTGCTAAGACTGGCCCTCAGGAATCCCAGACCTGGAATTTCAGAATCCCATATCTCTGGAGGCAAGCGAAAAAGTCTGGAGAAAGAAAGACTTCCCCTTGTTAGAGGAGGATCTGATTAGAGATCATCTAGGCAAACTTGATACACACAAATCCATGGGCCCTGATGTGATGCACCCATAATTGCTGAGGTAGCTGGCAGAAGTGATTGCCAAGCCACTCTCAATCGTCCTTGAAAGGTCATGGAGAACAGGAGAGGTGCCTGAAAATTGGAGGAAAGCCAGTGTCACTCCACTCTTTAAAAAGGGCAAAAAGGAGGACCCAGTAAATTACAGGCCAGTCAACCCCATCCCTAACTCTGGGAAGGTGGTGAAACAACTTATTCTGCATGTTACCTCCAAGTAACTGGAAGAGAAGACGGCTAAAACAAATAGTCAACATGGATTCACCAAGGGGAAATTGATCTTGACCAATCTGGTAGACTTCAATGATGTCATAACTGTCTGGGCTGATGAGGGGGAGAGTAGCTGATATTGTGTGCCATGCCTTCAGCAAAGCTTTTGTCATTATTTCCTATAAAAACTTTGTAGGTAAGCTCAGGAAGTGTGAGATAGATGAGTGAACAGTGAGGTGGATTGTGAATTAGCTGATTAGCAGAGCACAGAGAGTTGTGATCAGAGATGAAGTGTCTAGTTGGAGGCCTGTACCTAGCGATGTTCCTCGGGATTGGTCCTAAGTTCAGTCTTGTTCAACATCTTCATCAATGGCCTAGATGTAGGAATAGAATGCATCCTAGGCACTCTAGCGAGTGTAGAGTCTTGCACCTGAGGAGGAATAACTGTATGCATCAGTACAGGTTAGGGGATGACCTGCTGGAGATGAATTCTGTGGAGAAAGGCCTGGGTGTCCTGGTGGACAGCAGGTTGGCCATGAGGCAGCAGTGTGCCCTGGTGGCCAAGAAGGCCAATGATATCCTGGGGTGCATTAAAAAGAGCATGGCCGGTGGGTCAACAGATGTGATCTTCTCACTCTACTCTGCCCTGATATAAGAGACTATTTCTGCACCTTTGTCTCAAAGCTTGCTGTTAGACAGATAAACAAGTCCAGACAAGTCTTGGACAAGTCCAAGACAGTCTGTACCCTTGTCTCAAAGCTTGCTGTTGGACAACTTCAACAGATGGAGAAGTCCAAGAAATCTTTTGTCTGAAGACTTGCAGGGCAGGGACAACGAGAGATAAGCAGCTGCTGAATGGCTGATGAGCAGCCTTGTGTAGGCACATCTCAAGGGAGATAACCATCCAGAGAACCTGTATGCCCACAGGTGCTGCACATGAGTCTAACCTAAGTGTGCAGGAATGCCGCACAGGCAGAAGATGAGGATAAAAAAAGGCACCTACAACCAAGCAGGTGTATGCCTGATTTCACACTCCTCGTGGCATGCTATTTGCCTGCTGCCTGATTCTCCTGGGGCTGCTACCTGAGACCTGTCTGTTTCTCCTGGACCAACTGTCGGTTGCCTACTTTTTACCTGCTGGCTGCCTAAGGCCAGCCGTTCTGCCACTGCCTTCCTCCGCACCTTCTGCATCAGCCTTGGACCATCAGAATGGTGCACAAAGGACACTCCTGGATCCTTGGTGGTGACTATCCCCGCTTTACATAATTCTTGCTCTTTTCCTATCTTTCCTATTGCCTGCCTTCCCTTTCCCATCACCCTAATTTGTAATAATCACCAGCCTTTCCCTTCTCCACTACTTTAATTGATAATAAACTGGGCGGACAACATTTGACTTTGCTTATGTCTCAGTATCACTCTACGTATATCAAAGAATCTCCCCTCTCGCTGATAATTGGAGTGAGACACCTGGTGAGGCCACATTTGGAGTACTGTGTCCAGTTCTGGGCTCTTCAACTCAAGAAAACAGGGAACTTTTACTGAGAGACCAGTGAAGAGCCACAGAGATGATTAGGGTACTAGATCATCTCCTTTATGAGGAAAGGCTGAGAGACCTGGGATTCAGGAGGGATCTCATCAATGTGCATGAGTATCTAAAGGGTAGGCGTCAAGTGGATGGGTCCAGGCTCCTTTCAGTGGTGCTCAGCAACAGAATAAAGGGAAACGGGTACAAATTAAAACACAGGAAGTTTCATAGAAACACGAGGGAAAATATTCCTGTGACAGAGCACTAGAACAGGCTGCCTGGAGAGTTTGTGAAGTCTCCTTCTCTGGAGAACTTCAAGATCTGCCTGAATTTTTTCCTGTGTTACCTGTCAAGTGGCCAAGAAGGCCGGTAGCATCGTGCTTGTATCAGAAGTAGCATCACCAGCAGGAGCAAGGAAGTGATCATCCCTCTCTACTCATCACTGGTGAGGCTGCACCTCGAGTACTGTGTTCAGTTTTTGGCTCCTCACTACAAGAAAGATGTCCAGGTTGTGGAGCATATTCAAAGAAGAGTAACAAAGCTGGTGAGGGATCTGAAGCACAAGCCTTATGAGGAGGGGCTGAGAGAGCTGAGATTGTTTTGTCTGGAGAAGAGGAGGCTCAAGGGTGAACTTACGACTCCCTACAACTACCTGAAAGGATGTTGTGGTAAGATGGAAGCTGGCCTCTTCTCCTATGTAACTATCAATATGACGAGAGGGAATGGCCTCAAGTTGAGCCAGGGAAGATTCAGGTTGGATGTTAGGAAATACTTCTTCTCCAAGAGAGTGGTCGGGCATTGGAACAGGCTGCCCAGAGATGTGGTTGAGTGGGAAATATTGGTGATAGGTGGACGGTTGGACTGGATGATCTTAGAGGTCTTTTCCAACCTTGGTGATTCTATGATTCTATGGTTCTATGAACCTGACTTCGCATGGAGATTAGACTAAACGATCTTCAGAAGTCTCTTCCAACCCCTACCTGTGATAAACTTTACACAACCTGTGATTCTGTGGTATAGCTCATCAAGAAATGAGAATTTTTCTGTATTTAGGAATGAACAAATACAGGGCAAGAGGCTTTGCAAAATGATTTCCAGGATGTAGTGCAACTCATTTGAACATAAAGTCACGTGAAAGGATTTTACAGAGAAAAAAGTATATGTTTGCACATTCACTGCAGGTAAGAAGAAAAAATAATGGGTTTAAATTGCTGTAAGGAAGATTTGGCCTAGATAGAATGAGAAAGAATTCAAACACAAAAGCAGGAAAAACAAACAAACAAACAAAAAAACAAACTAGGATAGATTGCTTGGGGACAATGCAAAGTTTCCACAACCTGGAGATTAGATTTCTGTAGCTGAAACAACTCCCAGCCATGCCATTTTTAGGTGAGCCCAGAGATTGTGGAACATATACTGTAAAAGGGTGGCACGTATCTATGTTGTATTTAGAAAGATAATTCAGAAACAATTTTTGCTTTTTTTTACTAATATTTGGAGGTAAGAAACAAAAGCATATGTACAGTTCTTGACAAGATCGGTTACTTGCTTTTCATCATATAAACACTGCTGAGGCTCGATAATTTTCTTTCCAGTTTTGTGGATCCCAATTTGACAGCTTGTCTACGAGAATTAGAGTTCGATTCCAACCCCAAGTTAACTTACTGCTTAGCCATTTTTCTGGACCTGTAGACAAGAGTATCAATGGATACCAAATGTGACTGTGGTTTTTGTAAACTAGATACTGATTGAGACCAGTACTTCATTTAAAGTAGGCTGGAAAACGGAGATCAGATAGTAATACACTACCATAGACCAGAATCATAACTGAAAATCATTTAAATCTTGTTACAAATCTTTTGAATAGACTTTTTCCCTGATTTCTATTCTATTCTATTCTATTCTATTCTATTCTATTCTATTCTATTCTATTCTATTCTATTCTATTCTATTCATTTTGTAATTTTGTACTCCACAGAGTTGCTGCTGTTTTTAATAAATTTCACAAATATTAAACTACTGAAAAATAGAGGAATGTTATCCCAGTTCAGATGTTAGGAAAGACTGCAAAGATCATCTAGTCCAACCATCAACCCATGCCTGTGTCCGCAATTGCACACAAATTTGAAGGCCTGTATTTGAATTGTGTGGTATATAAATACAAGGCATATCCTTTGGAACAGCATATATGTATATTTTTTTCCATAAGTTGGTGGTAATTCCAGATAAAATCTTTAAAATTATGTAAAAACAAACAAAAAAAAACCTGCTAACATAATTCTGTGGCTGGAAGAAGCTTAGTTTCAAGTTTCTGGTTATAATTTATATGCATCAGAGAAATAAAGTATGTTGTTTATAGCTGCCAACATTTTTTTCTGCCTATGATTTCAATGACAACTCAGTATTTGAATGACACAGGAAGCCAGTCACATCATGCTGTAAAGTATTTTACACTAGGAAAATGACCTACTTTTTATATTTCCTTTTCAGTTGAGAGGATACATTGGCATGCATATACTAAGTGAAACAAGAAACTCTAGAAAAAACGTATCAAATTTATCTCTTGAGCTTGACTTGTGTAAGCTTATAAATTATGCTCACTTGGCAGGCTTTCTCCTGAGGACTTTATTTCTGTCACAATATTTCAGCTACAAAACATGGAGTTTCATCCAGCAGTGGGGACTCTTTCCTATTCAGAAGTACATTATTTCACCTCTTTTAATTATTATATCAAATGGAATGTGACAAGTTACTACCTTCCCACTTTATTTTTTTATTGTTTATTATTACATTAAATTGAGAAGAGAAAGAAAAATCTAGGTTTTTTTTATGTATACAGCATTATATTATATACAAATTTTCAAAAGCTAGGTTATTTTAAGAATGTAAAACAAAAACTGTAGTGGTTAGGTCATATTTCCTATCCTGCAGCATTCTGTATGTGGTAGCAGGCATTAAAGAGAGGAAAAGGTGAGATAAAATAACCTTTACAGCCTATCTTCTCAACCTCCAGAAATCGTCAGGTTAGGAGCTTGCTGATCTGAAGCCTGGAAATGTGAGTACATTCTCAATAACCCCAAGTTAACCTATACATAAGGATTTTCTCTGATTACACAGGTTGTTCTGAAAGTAATGCCTCCTGTTTATTACCATGGATACTACAACAGATACAAAGAGCATAATAACACTATTTGTAGAGCAAATTCTCAGCTACAAAAATTAGTTTTTCTATGTAGTCACCATGAATAGCATTGCCTTTCACCAGTGACAAAAAAGAGCCTGCATACTGTACTCGTAAAAGTCTGCACCAGTGGAGATGACTTCTTCATAGCTGCTATGATGGCTTCAGTGCTAGGAAAATGTTTCCTATGCAGTCTATCTTTAATCAGCCGGAACACATGGAAGTCAGAAGGTACAAAATCAGGACTAGACAGTGGATGTGGTAGGACTGTTCAGCCAAGACTATTCCACAGTCTTCAAACTGGCATGGGGCCCAGTTTTATTGTGTTGCAAGAGAAAGGTTGTCTTTGTCCTGACTCTGGAATTTGGAGCCTTCACCTTCATCAGCATTGCGATGTAGCAGTTGGAGTTGATGGTTTGTCTGGGTTCCAGGAAATCCAGAATGATCACCCCTTTCCTATCCCAAAAGACAATGCACATCACTTTACCCACAGATGATTGAGTCTTGGACTTTTCCTTTGATGGGGAATTCACATGTTGTCACTCCATGGACTGCCATTTTGGCTCCATCTCATAGTGATGACATCACATCTCATCACCAGTAATGAGGCAGTCCAGGAAACTATCATTTTCAGCCTCATATTGTTTCAATATGTCCTAAAAAACTTGCATACAGTGTTTTTTTTTTCTTGTGTGAGCATTTGTGGGACACACCTGGTGCAAACTTTACAATATTCCTGCATTGCCACCATCATTTCCAGTGCATTGAAGCCAGTATTCAGCTCCATACACAGTTCTCTGAACATAATCCACCAATTCATGCAAATGAGCTTATCAAGATGCTCTCCATTTCACAGTGTAACAGCTGTGTGTGGCCGTCTGGAATGTGGCTTGCCTTTCATGTCACTGTCATTGCTGCTGAAAGGCACCACCCACCACCTCACCATGCTCACACCCACTGCTTGGTCTCCATAAACATTCAGGAAACATCAATGCATGTCAATCAAAGTGCCCTTTTTTTTTTTTTTTTTT
>JACDJE010000900.1:52890-129056 GCA_016647715.1 Pavo muticus | reverse complement strand
AAAAAAAAAAAAAAAAAGTAGGCCTAATCTCACAGCTTTTACCACGATCGTGGGCAGTCTTAAAGGCAATGCAGTGCTGTGTCTGAATTTAATCATTATCATTTTGTTTGTAGGAATAGCACACGTGCTCTATATCCCATATTGCTAGTCTGTATTTATTACAGAATATGAGAAACTCTGAAAAACTAATGCAAATTTCTGCAACTTCAGATATGATTTAAAGGAATATTGATCAATGAATTGTTCAGGGTTTAATAGAGCGGTCTTGATTAGGTCTAGAACAGGAAACAGTAAAAATATTTTTCACAGTTGCAGGTAATATTAGCTGGTGTTCTTATTTTAGAAGGATCACTTTCTTGCGCGTCTGTATGACAGCAAACTGAAAGAACACATAAGATTAGAGATAAGTCGTTAAGGTCTATTTAAGTTAAAAATCTAAAATTTGTACATGTAAAGATAATATTCATAGTCCTTTAAAATAAAGACAGTAAAGAAGTATTATTTAAATAATACAATGAAAATATGCGGAGATTTTAACAGTTATTGATTGTCTCTGAAAATAATACCTTATAAATTTCACAAATATGTACCTTAATGTTTCCCTTAATGTGGGCCTTGATTCTGTTCTTATTTCTGTGTGTTTTCATAAATCTTGACTTAATTGATTTCAGAAGTCCTTCTGCACCAAGATTGCACGAACCAATGATTATAAATTCTTGAAGGCGGGGATGTTTTTCTCT
Organism: Pavo muticus; assembly: GCA_016647715.1. Lineage (NCBI taxonomy): Eukaryota > Metazoa > Chordata > Aves > Galliformes > Phasianidae > Pavo > Pavo muticus. The sequence continues at coordinate 128,316 of JACDJE010000900.1, read as the reverse complement.
TAGATGAATACAGAGTATATTGAGTGAATTATTTGCAGAATTGATCGGCTCAACTATGTAGCAGAGTGAATGTAAATAGTTTAGATTTATGATCACTTAGTCTTATCTTATTCAAAAAATTCATCTGTGTTGCATTTCACATCTTCTAAATGGTTATTCAAATAGCTTAATTGCTATTTTAGGATCAAGTTTCCTCAGAAGTTCCTCTTTTTAGTTTTTATTTTTTCAAGACTGCCACTTCATTTCCTCACAGTTCGTAAACAAATGTGGCTTATCAACTTACTTCTCTAAAGGTATGATTTACCTGCATGTAAATCTGGATGATATACAGAAAAAGGGTACCTGCACATACTGAAATATAGTGATGGTTATTCCATAGTATTTCCACCAGAATAGAATGGGAACATTAATATTGGAAATTAATCTTCTTAAATCCTGAAATCATTTTGTTTTGGTTTTGTTTGTTTGTTTATGTGCTATTTATTTAGTGTTTACTCTTTTTAAATTATTGGAAAAATATCACAAATAATATAGAGGCTAGTATTTCTTATACATTATGTTAACTGCAACATTTACAAACCCACATATCTATGCTAGATTAATACAAAACATAATACTCAGTAAGGATTAAGGAAAATACACATAATTAGGAAAACATGAGGAACACAAAGCAATTACATCATTCAGTTCTTTGTTTTTATGTGTTGGATGTTTATTTCCAGTCACTGTTATGTAATTATCTTCACTAATGTGCTGAAGTATGAAGGCCTTCAAATTTAGATCAAAATGAACAAGCGTTCGGACATATCTGTCTGCTGCAAGATGTTATTCTCTGTTATAGAGCATGAATCTATCAAAGAAGACAACGAATTTCTAGGCTGTCTTGAAAACATGAAAAAAAGCCCATAAAAGTCTCAGTCCTGAAAGTTTCTTTCTGTTTTCTGGCTAAGCTATGGATATTTTGCTATTATGGGCTGATTTCTGGACTCTCTTGAAAATAGGATGAAATAAGAGAGAATGAAATCAGAATATTAAAACTCTTGGACTAAATTAGTTAATTGTAAGTGTGTCTAAACTACTATAATAATCACTTTCTTCTGGTCTCCTCCAATTATGCAAGATGGAGTTGGAGTCTGTCAGACTGACACCATTTTTAATATGTGATTTATATTACTTTGGACTATGATAATGAAAGAGAGCATCCATCATATTGAATTTTCATAATAAGCTTGTAGAATATTGTATATATTACATCACATAAGCATTGTATACTTAAAAAGAAACGTTGATCAAATTAGCAGTTTTCCTTACTATTATATCTTTCACTGAATTACATTTATTTGAAATCTTCTTCTTCAAAAAAAAAAGATAATTAAAATGCAAAATAGTTACTTGATATATAAATCCTATGGAATTATACTGATTTGTCTAAATTTTCCATAGTAATAATGAAGCTAAACTGCTAAATGTTAAAAAGATAATAAAAAAACCAGTAATGCTGAATTATAACATTAAATACTTAGCCCCAAATAATGGATTCTATCAGATGTATGCAAAATTCAGGTCTGCATGCAAAATTTAACTATGATGAACAAAGGGATAAGACAATTATAAAGAAACTTCATCTTTAGAATTTTGCTTTTCTTCTCTACCTGTCCTCTCAAAGCTATAGTCGGAATCAAGGATGTACAGGCTTGGGCAACACGAATTTTAGGTGGATCAAAATGTTATCTATAAAGACAGATTGTAAAGATTAACAACATTTATTTCAAAGATGAAAAATTAGAAAGAATCTCCTGTTTGTAATTTGCATTGAGTTTTGTAATTGTTTGCTTTTAAGAGAAAAATGTTTTTTATAATGGATCATTTTTACTTCACAAAATTCAGAGTGACTAGAGTGTAAAGCTCCGAAGTATTTTGCTTTCAGGAGGGCTTAATTCATATATATATATGTAAATATTAGGGGAATGTCCTAAAGAATAGGAAAAAATATGTTTTTTCCTCTATTTTATTTTGAGGAGGCTTGTCCTGGCTGTATTTCCCTTTGTATAAAAATATGTTGTATATGACAATATTAACTGAACAATAAACTTTTACAAATTTAACATTTTTTTAATTGCATTTTTACTTTTTAGAAATAGAAAAAGAAAAAAAAAAGAATATATTTCTTAAAATGAAGAAAGTATGGATCTTTGCCATCTCTAGTTCCTTATATTCTCAAAACAACATCTAAAATAGTTTTAGATGAGATGAAAAAATTACTAATTTGAAAAATAATGCATCAGTTATGGATTTTCTAGGATAGATTAGTCACTGTCTGGCTTATTCCACAAAACATCCCTGTTTATAACTGTTCCAAAAATCTTCTCTCTCTTTAATATCTTATACTTGATCACAGAAACATTAACTTTTAGATTCTTCACGTACCCATTTTTTATTCTAAGCAAGTCTGCCATTTTCAGTTGTTTTAACAGTATTGTCCAGCCAGGCTATGTTTAAATTGATAAGTAGTGAAGATCCTCACTGTTATTTTCCTAATGATTTAGAGAAGATTCCAAGAAAACAAATAAAAAATGAATCTTCAATTACTAATTTTACCTGGTTAAAATAAAACAAGTTTCTTCAATATACTTCATCAGAAGCTGATTATTTTTGAACAACAACAAAAATCAATACAGAAGTTCAAGGAAATTAGTGAGCCTTTTTGGTAAAGCCAATCACATGCAATGATGTGTTGATCAGTTACTCAGTGTGTTTTTTGGATGTATAAAGATATAGGTGGACATAAAGCTAGGAAATGTGCCCCTTCTTCCATGGAAGATAGATGAACACCTTGTCATGTAACTAACGCAGGGATCATGATCAGGTGGTTTTGTTCCTTTGCCAACTCAAGGACTAAAATTTCTCTCTGAATATGAAATGTCTGCTTACTATGCATTGGCAATTTTAGATGTAACTGTTTTTGTCTTATCTTGCTTCAACTCACTCTGTTAGGGAAGATGTGATGATATAGGCTGTGTGGCCCTGTAGGCCTTGCTACCACATGGATACAGCCAAAAAATATAATTATCTTGCTATGAACTCCGACTTGCACACCAAGATTCTTCTCCAGTGTATGAAATCTTACTTATTCCATTTAACTACCATTTTATCCTAACACAGGAAGACAGCCAGACTTGGAAAGCGTTAATTTCTACCATCTTTAAGAAGTACGTATTCCAGTAATAGTCTGCTTTTGTTGAGGAACGTTCTCACTAAGCTTTGATTGCATAAACGAATGGTCCTGTAACTTCACAGCTGTTCTAGTTAGTAATATAAATAACATGCTGACTTCTAATGGTATTTCTTACATTAGTGTGCAAAGCGAACAAAGTGATTAGGGATGGTTTAGATTAGAAACAACAACTTTATATTTTTACAGTATATTTCCTAATAAAGACAGTCTTGCTGTTATAGGTATATAATCTGTCATATGATAGAATGCTTGACATCTTCCTTTCTCTGTAAATTTTGATTAATATTTCTGACTATGTTTTTAACTAAAACAAATATTTTGAATTAAAAACTGCTGTTATCAGTGTGACTGTTAGTTATTTGTGAGTAGCATAGCACCAGTGAAATTTTGATTTTACTCAGCGAAGCAAGCACTGCTAACATCTTATTTAATTCTTATAATTGGAACATGGCCTTGAATGGCTACATAACTCCTAAACTTTTAAGTAAAATATACTGAAACTTATGCATATCTGACAGGTATATACTGCTATGAAGCAATAGATATTTTGTGACTTTTATGTAAGTGTTTCTTCTTTTATTTGCCTGCAAATTGGAAAATTAAGTTTAAAACATATCACTAATGTCTTTGCATATTAATACATTTTGGGAAGATTTTAAGTCATGTTACTGTGTACTCAACTCTCATAAAACTTGTGCAATAGAAAGTCATGGAACATAAAACAGCTTTTGTAGTTCATAGGAAATAGTCCGGAAGCTTTGTAAACACTGAAACCTAAGTTAAAACCAAAGTGATTCTGTTTAGTACTGTAGGGCACTTATCAATTACATATGCAAACAGAAAATCTTTTTTACAGAACTCACTTCTAAATGAGCTTCTGTTTTTGGTTGAAAATGAAATCTTTGTAGGCATCCACATTGCAGAAATCAGAGAGTAAGATGATATTTTCTTGCTTAAATCATTAGTGCTTTAAACTTGTCTTACCTTTTGTCACTCCCACTGGTTTGCTTTATCAACTACTTCTTCATGTGAGGGGTCAGTTCTTCAGGGTCTTATTGTGGGGTTCTATTTCCTACCTCCCTCATTGTGTTTATAGTGAATGCACTGTTTGTATATAGAGAGAGGACATCAGAAACTCTACAACTTACTGGAGTTTAGTCTGTGAAGAGCTGGTTGTAAACAAAAATGAGAAAAGACCAATTTGCTTTGCACAGGAATGCTGTGTGCTGGGTAGATTTGTTGGTTTTTTTGGCTTTAAATATTCTTCTTGCAGTCTATTGCTGCTTATTTTAATCATTCAAACAACCCATAAATACTATCGATATGAGATATGATGGCTTATAAATAATCATATACATTTTTAGGTTCCATTGTAAGTGTTTTTAGTGGAAAAAAAACTTTTTGTAAGTACACTTTTTGCACTCATACCTACTTGTCTCAGCACAGAAGCTCGAAAGACTACAAGATAACCAAACTACTCCAAAAGAAAGCTACTCTGTGCCCTATTATACAAATACTCAAATGAAAATACTGAACAAAGATACACATCTTTGGGACACATCTGTCCCTGACTACATCTCACTTATTTCCAAACTGCTGCTGCAGGAGACTGTATTGATGAAGAAAAGTAATACAGTTTAGAAGTATAAAGAACTTAGTGCAGAAAATGATGATTCATTCAGCATTCTTAAAAGGGGCGTTCAAGATGCATGAATTGTAATTCTCGCAAACTAAATATTAGTGTTTGCTAATTTTGGAGCTTGTAATCTTCTGAAAGACATAATTTATCTGATATATTTTTTGTTTGTTTGTTTTTCAGTTACTAGCACGCTTAGCAAAAATCACAACACACAGGCAATATGCTTTATGGCATATAGCCTCAGTGTATGACTCAGGCATAGTTGGTCTATCTGGGAGCTTAATGGATGTGGTCTATTCTGGCTTGCTTTTATGCACCATACTAGGAGTTGTCAGCAAAACTCTGAGATGGATGAGACTGTTCTGGCAGCAAGAGCAGCCTCCTCTCCACCTCTATCTTCTTCAGGCATTTTTCAAATCATGAGGCTACTTCTCGCATATGTTCTCCACGTGTTCAATGAAACTGCTCTGTGCATGATCAGAAAGCCAGAGACTACTTGGCAAGTGGTCTTTCTGTTCATTTGATCAGGATATGTCTTAAAACATATTCAGACAACCTGGAAAATGCAGTAATTTCTAAAGATGTGCAGAAAGAACATGACTTACATCCCACATTTTCCCTCCTAAATATTTTATTTCTATTGAAAAAGTTTATAGTAAAATTTTCTAATTTCCAAAGGCTGCCTTTGGAAGAGGTGCATTTTGATGTACAGATGTAGTAATAAAGAACAGTGACACTGCTGGGAGATTCCAGAGGATTTTTGCTGTACAGTTTATTACAGGAAGACCTAGATTTACCTCAACCTGACCCATCCAAAATAAATAAATAAATAAATAAAAATCACAGAACCAATAGAGGTTACAGATATGCTGATATATTTTAAAAGTGCCTGTTAAGCTATAATGGAACAGATTTAGGATCGAACTTTTAGGAAAATCCAAAAAGTCTGTTTCTTTTGCCTTTGAGAGTTTATCATATCTGGAGAACAGTGTCTAGCCCATTCTGAGGAAGAAATTATAGATAAGCGTAATAAAATAGTTTAATTTCAGTCAGATTGTCAGCTATGAAGACAAGCTACGGATCGGTATTTCCAGTGTATAATTTTAACAATAGTCATTTATAGTTTTCAAAGTCTGTAAAAGTCAATTAGAAAAGCTCAGAAGACCTTTTTTTCTTTAATAGATGATCTCTCTGGATTTAGACGTACACATATGCACAGCCATAAGCACACACACAGATCAGCAACACTCAGTTTTCTAACTTTAAAGGAAAAAGTATAATTTTTAAGGCGAGGAATTTGAGATGATGATGCAAATTAAAGGGTAGTTACTTCTATTGTCAGGGAGTACTGATGTCTGAGTTTCCACAAAACAGATTGATAATCTGAAATATCTGCACAGCTGGACAGGATGTAAAACAAGAGATTGAAGGAGAGACAGTAATGAAGAAAAATTAGTAACTAATAGGCATGAGAATAGACATGCAAGAAATGCCCAGTTACTCCAGGCATCTGTGAGAAATAAAATAATGCTAAGGAAAGTTTCCTTTGCATGCTATTACATAATGGGATTTTTGGCATTCTTATTTATATTTGTTCACAGACTTCTGCATTCCAGTCCAAATAGGTCTGTGATTTGCCTTAGAAGAGAAAATGGCAAAGGTGTATTTTTTTAAACATTCTTTCAGTTTAAGCTTTTACAACTCATGTGGCTTCTACTTCTGTTTGCAAAGCTGAGACAAGAGTTATTAGAATCACAGAGATGAAAGGAGGATTATTAGCTTATTCCAGAGTCAACAAACAGGTAAAGAAGATCCTTCTAGCTATTTCCTTTCCTTTTGGAATCAAAAATGAATTGTATATGTGGCATATATCCATCCAGAAAGTTGAAACTAATTCTGACAGACGTGATCACATGCTTCCTTTTAAGCTCTGACTGCTTAGCTATTTCTTTGAAGTCATTCATGCTACAGGTAGTGAAAGCTGAGTGCATGTTATTTTAGCTATTCCTCCTTCCCAAACAGGAAGCAGTTATTTCATAATGTGCATTTTTTATCATCTGATTTATAGGTTTTGTTTGCTTTACCATCTTGTACTTCTTTCTTTGCAGAGAAAAAAAATCCTATGACATACCTTTGTCTAAGTTGCTTCCTATTCTTTACGAAATCTGCAAAGCTTTTTTTCTTTTTTTTTTCAAAAAAAAAAAAAATCAGACTTCATTGAACTGCAAGCCAGATATACTTATTTCACCTTTGAAACAGATAGCTATTTTTTTTTCCTTCTTAGTTTATTAGATATTAGTTTAAATATCAATTTGCAGGAAAATTGAAGGTGGCAGGGGAGAAGGCACCTGTAAAAAACATTTGTTTACTTTCTTTAATGGCTACTGTTTTTGATGCAAAAATCCATTCTCTCATAGTGAAAGCATCTCTAACTTTTTCCCATTTAAAACAATGCATCTCCTTAGATAAAACACATCTCACTTCTAGGAATGAAACAAACAGTTTTACAGGACAAAGAAAGAGAAAGAAAATGAAATAAAAATGGTGCAGATTTTAGGAAGAATGGGGACTTTTAGTTTTATATTTCTTATGCATCCTGATTTATTTTTTATTTTAAAAGATATTGTAAAAAACATTCTTTCAAACAGAAACCTGATAACTATGCACCTTCTGTTTAGCATTTAGCTTTGCATTGCATCATATATGCCTTTTTTTTTTTTTTTTTAATGCAAAATCTATTTGGCATTGTCTAAATTCATGACTGTTGGACACGGTTTCTTAACAGATACCAGCAATTTAGTTTTCTGACGTGACACAGATATGTTTGCAGGGATTTGTTGTTGTGTTTCTTAAACAAGATGAAATCTGTTACAAATAAGGGAAATATATTTCTAATAATAAAACAATAAGCTAATTATTATTATTGTTATTATTTTTTGTCATTTAAATCAACATTTTATATTCTCAGAAGAAATGTACATTACCTTATGGCTATATATGTATAGACCACATTTAATTTCTTCTAAGTTATTTAAAAAAATCTCAGAATAACATAATGTGCATTTTAAAACTTCTGTTATTGATGGTGTCTTCTAGGGAAGATATGTTAACTCAGCCTTTGGTTGAAGAGAACAAAGCTTAAACGTTACACAATAATAAAATCCTTTTTGTCTACAGACTATGTTTCTTCAAGATAAGGAAACTTCCCAGCAGACAACTTAATTCATAGTCTATGATAGCAAAGGAGAACTTCAACATTGTTGCTAAAATTTCCATAGGGTCAGACACAGGGAACTCTAGAAGGAATCAGGTCTATGTCACAGGTAAATATGTAATGCAATCTGCAGTTAATTTTGATCTGTACTTACCATTATAATCCTTCCACTTCAGTTATTTGATTCATTAAGATTTTTACCACTTGAGCTCCAATGTTCTAAACTTGATTGTCCTTATACCTGATCATGCCGTAATGATTCTCATAAACTTTTTAACACTTATCTTTATGATGTCATTATCTTTTAAAGTGTAGTGTTGTACACAATATTCTATATATATTAAGCTACCAACTTAATCATAGAATCATAGAATGGCCTGGGTTGAAAAGGACCTCAAAAATCATCTAGTTTCAACCCCTCTGCTATGTGCAGAGTCACCAACCTCTAGACCAGGCTGCCCAGAGCCACATCCAGCCTGGCCTTGAATGCCTCCAGGGACTGGGCATCTACAACCTCCTTGGGCAACCTGTTCCAGAGCTTCACCACCCTCTGAGTGAAAAACTCCCTCCTAATATCTAACCTAAATCTCCCCTGTCTCAGTTGAAGACCATTCCCCCTTGTCCTATCACAATCCACCGTCATAAACAGCCGTTCCCTTTCCTGTTTATACTTTCCCTTTAATTACTGGAAGGCTGCAATGAAGTCTCCCCAGAGCCTTCTCTTCTCCAAGCTAAGCAATCCCAGTTCCCTCAACGTTTCCTCATAGGAGAGGTGCTCCAGCCCTCTGATCATCTCAGTGGCCCTCCTTTGGACCCGTTCCAAGATCTCCGCGTCCCTCCTGTACTGGGGGCCCCAGGCCTGGACACAGTACTCCAGATGGGGCCTCACAAGAGCTGAGTAGAGGGGGACAATCACCTCCCTCTCCCTGCTGGCCACCCCTTTTTTAATGCAGCCCAGAACACAGTTGGTCTTCCAGGCCGCAACCGCACACTGCTGGCTCATGTCCAGCTTCTTGTCCACCAGGACCCCCAGGTCCTTCTCCGCAGGAGAAGGTGCTCTCAAGGAGATCTTCCCCCAGTTTGTATAAATACCTGGGATTGCCCTGACCCAAGTGCAGCATCCTGCACTTGGCCTTGTTGAACTTCACTAGGTTTTCATGGGCCCACTTCTCCAGCCTGTCCAGGTCCCTCTGGATGGCTTCCCTTCCTTCCAATGTATCGACTGCACCGCTCAGCTTGGTGTCATCCGCAAACTTGCTGAGGGTGCACTCGATGCCATCGTCTGTGTCGTTGATGAAGATGTTGAAGAGCACCAGTCCCAAGACCAACCCCTGAGGGACACCATTGTGACCAGCCTCCACCCTGACACAGAACCATTAATCACAGCCCTTTGGCTGCATCCAGCCAGCCAATTCCTAATCCATCGAACAGTCCATCCTTCAAATCCATACCTCTCCAATTTAGAGAGAAGGATGTGGTGAGGGACCAAGAATATCATGGCAAAAAATTTGCCCAGAATATAATAGCTCAAAAATACGCTCAAGATTATTTTATGTATCTGCCACAGCACAGTGTACCTGGGAGTCTTCCTGGCAAATATACAGTATAACATAGGAATATTTTGCCAAAAGCAGTTCATTGTGATTAGGTAAAAACCTACTTATCATTAAAATCAAACCACCTGCCTCTGTTTTCTCAAGGTGAGAAAGGGCTCTTCAAGTCACTCAGTATGTTTTCACTTCTCTGATGGCTATTTTGGATTATTTTATTTTTTTAATGTGAATCTTCTCCTTCTTCTTCTTCTTCTTCCTGTCCTTCTTATCATCATTATTATTATTATTATTATTATTATTATTATCTTACGGTACTAGCTGTTTTTATTCTATCAGTGATGAATATTCTCAAAAGAAATTGCCTTCACTAGAACAAAGGCTGCAACAGTAGTTAGATCTGGAAAGACCTAGTGGCACAAAACTTTTACCAGAACAGTAAGTTCTAAGAATTGCAGATCTGCTGAGTTTATCATATCTCATCTATCCTTCATCTTCATAAAGAGATTCAAACTGGGAACAAGAGACAGAAATTGAAATAAAAAGTATCTTACAGAAGCAATTTATTTTTTTAGTCTTTCAAAACTGGATGTCTAAATGCCACCATTTTTTGTAGGCTGCAGTGCATGTACTCTGTGCAAAAGGTAAGTAATTTCAGGAAATTCGGAACTATAATCAGAAGAAACATTTGCTCAAACAACCTTAATATAAAATATATAAGATGGTTTCTGGTAGGCAGATTTAGAAGAGCTCTAAGTGACCAAATACATCTGAACTTTTTACTTTAAACAACTTAACTACACTTAGAAGTTTGAAAGTCCACTCAGGACAATTTCCATTCAAGTAATGATCTCCCTCAGAATGTCTGGATGGATGGCTGTCTGTATCTGAGAAAGGAGCTATAACATAGTCAAGCCTACAGCTTGGAAGACAAGAGTAGAGGGAGGGTCAGACAGACAGTGAGAAGATATTAGAATAATGTGAAAAATTCAGTTACTTTTTTTTTTTTTTTTTTTTAATATGTTCCAAAATCAAACTCTGGGCACCAGTGCACTTTCCAAAATCTGGGATTTTAACGAGGAAGAATCAAAAATCAGCTCTGGATCAGGATTCCATAGCTCAGAGCAATCAGTAATGCTGAAGTATAGTGGAACGATAACAGTGTCAGAGATGTGTATTTATGTGCAATGCTCATGAAGATCCCAAACAACACTAATGCTGTTTTATTTGAAAGTCTTTGATGTTAACAATAGATAGGCTTATGCCAAGTCTGGCACATCAGAGTTTGAATCGTATAAAGGCAGCAGCCACAGCAGCTTTGTTCTGCATGAAGGCTTACAAGTCAAGAGAGAGATTGTGCTTACAGTTGTGAATAGTGTAAAAACATTTTCAGGATCTGTAATGCTGTTTCATGTCAGTTATTAGTTGAACAGGGCTGACCATCAACCAGCTGACCATTTTCAAACTAGTGAGAAATGAAGAAAAGGGTTGTCAACACTTTATACTGGAAACTCCAGTTAGTTATATCCTGACCCAGAAAGAGCTCTTGGAAATTGTTGTTATATGATCTACTTAGTGATAAATATTCACAGCCTGAATATAAGCCTGAGCTCATATTCCAAATGAATATATCAATTTATTTTTTTTTAAGAAGAGAATACTAGAAAACATAGCCACATCTATGAAATATTTAAACCATTTATAAGTAAAATTTGTCCAAAACCTTTAAGGATATCAGTTAATGCTATATATTTTTATACAGATATACATAAATATCCCTATGTAATAAATATAAGACATAAATACTGTTTTGAAAGTCATAATTTACCTTTATCAATGTTGTGAGGATTCCTCCAAAACAAAGAATTTCCATTTTCAGATAAATTTAAACTTCTGTAATGTTTAGAGTCAACATCACTATAAATTTATCTAAGTTTAGGCATCTAAAAATTAGTGGTCAGCACAAAGTTTAACCTGGCATTATTTTCAGCGGAAATCTAGGGCATGATTCATTTGCTAGTACACCAACACCCATTAGCACTGAAAACATCCCTGGATACAGAGGATAGCTGCATAAGACTGGCAGGCACAGTACAAGACCTATGGAAGATCCACACATTTTGGGGCTTTTCTGAAACCAGAGTACATCAACATTATGTCTTCAGATGTGGACAGCTGAACTGAACTGAGAGAGGTATCCAGATGAGCTACACAGAATATACCTCTTACTAAATTCTCTTTTTCTCCAAGAAACAAGATCCATTCAAATAGCATCTATAGGAATGGGCCCAGCTCCAGACTTTCCTGAGCTAGCATAATGAAAGTATCACTTACAAATATTTATTTTAGCAAAGATTGAAATGCTCGGGAGTTTTTAATCTAATAGTGTTGACATAGTCTCTCCATTCTGTCCTTAATTTCTGGGATTCTGCTCTCTTGAATGTCACCTTAAAAAATATTTCTTCCTATGACTGCATTTGAAGTCCATGTCAATCACTATCTCCAGTGGTTGAGTACAAGATCTCTTTATCCATATCATATTGATATGTTGAGAGTACTACAGCGTATGCCACACACAAGGGTGGGTTCAATCTTTGAGAAATATTAGGGGAAGATTTGGGTAACCCTTAGTGCACACTCAAGCACACTTACACCTGCACTCTAAGATGGACAAGGAAGTCCTGGACAAGCGAGACAAGGAAGTTCCACACCAGCACAAGGAAGAACTTCTTTTTTGTGAGAGGGACGGAACACTAGAACAAGATCCCCAGAGATGATGTAGAAGCTCTTTCCCTGGAAAAGACCCACATGGACATCTTCTTGTGTGACCTGCTGCAGGAAAGCTGTTTTAGCAGGGGAGTGGACTAGATTATCTCCAGAGGTCCCTTCCAACCCCCAGGATTCTGTGATTCTGTGATTTTGTGCTTTAAATTTCTACCCAGAAACAGTTTTCAGACTTCCAATTTGAACTGGTGACTTTGCATTAATTAAATTTGAGATACACAATGTATTCACTCCTAGATAGAGAACAATTTTCAGAGTGTCATCATTGGTACATGTATATTCTTCTTGAAATAGTTAATAGAAGCAGGAAACCTGATAATACTGAGTGGATAAATGAGATTACTGATGGAATTTCATTCCTAAAAATGCAGCATTTAAGAAAAAATATATTTGCAGTATCTGAAATCACTGTAAAATAATTCAGACTGCATATTATAATAAAGAACAAGATATACAGTTTAGATTAATTCTTAATTTTAACCCTATTTGATTGTTCATATTAACTCATTCTTCTAAGACTTGACAGCAAAAATGTCATGTTTGTTCCAGTTCAAGTGATTAAAAAGTCTAGCTTATAGCGCTAGGGATAGGAGGGGTGGGGGAGCAACCCTCTATGTTAGGAAGTGGATAGATTGCGAAGAGCTGTGTTGGAGAAACAGCCATGATCAGGTTGAGAGCTTGTGGGTTAAAATGAAGGATTGGCCCAGTAATGGGCATCTAGTGGTTGGGATCTGCTACAGGCCACCTGATAGGGGGAGCCTGTTGATGACGGCTTCTTGCTTCAGCTGCAGGAAGTGTTGCGCTCACAGGCTCTTGTCCTGATGGGTGATTTCAACCACCTGGATATCTGCTGGGATAGTGGCACAGTGGGTGGTAGACAATCCAGGAGATTCCTGGAGTCTGTCAAGGACATCTTCCTAGTCCAGGTATTAGATGGACCAACCTAAGGTGAAGACTTACTGGACCTGATGCTTACCAGTGTGGAGGAAAGCTTTAGAGAGGTTAAGATTGGAGGCAGCCTGGGCTATAGTGACCATGCCTTGGTGAAGTTTGTGATCTTGAAGAATGCAAGCCTGGCAAAAAGCAGAGCTAGGACCCAAGCTTTAGGAGAGCAAACTTCCGGCTGCTCAAGGAACTGCTAGATGGGATCTCCTGGGAAACTGTCCTTAATGGCACTGGCACAGAACAAAGCTGGCAGCTCTTTAAGGACACCCTTCTGAGAGGGCAATAGCTCTCCATCCCCCAGCAGAAGAAATTGAGCAGGGGAGGCAGGTGACCATCGTGGCTGTGCAAGGACCTGCAGCTTAAACTGAGGGAAAAGAGGGAAATGTACAGGAAGTGGAAGCAGGGTTGTGTAGCCTGGGAGGAATACAGGGCTGTTGTCCATGTGCATAGAGATAGGATTAGGAAAGCCAAGGCGCAGATGGAGCTGAACTTGGCGAGGGATGTGAAAGATAACATGAAGGGGTTCTATAGGTACATAGGCAGGAGGAGACAGGCCAAGGAGAGTGTTCTCCCTTTGATAAATAAGAATGGAGGGCCAGTTTCCTCAGATATAGAAAATGGGCTGCATTAAAAGATGAGTGGCCAGCAGGGAGAGGGAGGTGATTGTCCCCCTCTACTCAGCTCTTGTGAGGCCCCATCTGGAGTACTGCGTCCATGCCTGGGGCCCCCAGCATAAGAAAGATGCAGAGCTCTTGGAACAAGTCCAAAGGAGGGCCACTAAGATGATCAGAGGGCTGGAGCACCTCTCCTATGAGGAAACGTTGAGGGAACTGGGATTGTTTAGCTTGGAGAAGAGAAGGCTCTGGGGAGACTTCATTGCAGCCTTCCAGTAATTAAAGGGAAAGTATAAACAGGAAAGGGAACGGCTGTTTATGACGGTGGATTGTGATAGGACAAGGGGGAATGGTCTTCAACTGAGACAGGGGAGATTTAGGTTAGATATTAGGAGGGAGTTTTTCACTCAGAGGGTGGTGACGCTCTGGAACAGGTTGCCCAAGGAGGTTGTAGATGCCCCGTCCCTGGAGGCATTCAAGGCCAGGCTGGATGTGGCTCTGGGCAGCCTGGTCTAGAGGTTGGTGACTCTGCACATAGCAGAGGGGTTGAAACTAGATGATTTTTGAGGTCCTTTTCAACCCAGGCCATTCTATGATTCTATGATTAAGTTGGTAGCTTAATATATATAGAATATTGTGTACAACACTACACTTTAAAAGATAATGACATCATAAAGATAAGTGTTAAAAAGTTTATGAGAATCATTATGGCATGATCAGTTATAAGGACAATCAAGTTTAGAACATTGGAGCTCAAGTGGTAAAAATCTTAATGAATCAAATAACTGAAGTGGAAGGATTATAATGGTAAGTACAGATCAAAATTAACTGCAGATTGCATTACATATTTACCTGTGACATAGACCTGATTCCTTCTAGAGTTCCCTGTGTCTGACCCTATGGAAATTTTAGCAACAATGTTGAAGTTCTCCTTTGCTATCATAGACTATGAATTAAGTTGTCTGCTGGGAAGTTTCCTTATCTTGAAGAGACATAGTCTGTAGACAAAAAGGAGTTTATTATTGTGTAACATTTAAGCTTTGTTCTCAGTCAGTCACGCTGAAACTACTCATTTGAGGTTATGTATATGTTTCAGTGGAAATCATACAACAGACATCTTCAAAAGTTAAGAATAATTCCGAGTAAAAAATTGTAAAAGTCTAGAAATAGAAATATAAATTCTATTATAATATCTTAAGATTTTCTCTTTAACCAGCTCTTGCTGATCTTTGTTTCTTTATATATAATCGTGTCCTCATTTTATTTTAATACTGAGATAGTCTGCTGCTAAATAAATAAATAAATAAAAAGCTGAGTGTGAGGTTATGTAACTATAAATTTTTGAGTGTCCTGACCATGAAGTCTTTATTTGCTCAATTGGCATTATATTCCCTAAGCTTCTAGAGATTATTCATTATTCAGCAGAAATAGCTGGCTAGAACAGCCAACTGATGTGATACTATATGGAGATGTACCTTAGCACAAAAAATACATCCTTCAAGTGACGTAAGTGTTGTTTGAAGAATATATTCCCGTCATAATATTAGATTGCTATAGACTGTTTCATTAAATGCTATAATTTGCAGTAATAACCACTTTTTTTTCTAGACTACCTACAGATTAAAACTTTTGAAAGAATATCCTGAGGAAAGTCTAAAGAATATTTCCAATCTAAATAGGATTATGTAAAACAAAAAATATCGACCTGTTATGCTAATGCATATTAAAGTTAAATCACATGAAACACCTTTTGTAATTTACATGAAAGTGATATAATTCCATTTTCTATATAGCAACTGAGTTTTGTGCATTTTTCCAAATCCAGTAGTAAATACACTTTGTTTATTCATTTTGAGTATATTACTCTGAATTGTTCTCAGTCTTCTTATTCCTGGTTATCTCAGGAAAAAAAAAAGTGCATCCTTCCTCTTTTGTGTTATAGAGAAGAAAGTACACTCGATGATAGAGGACTCCTTTCCTAGTCTTTTGTTTACTCGTTTATTAAAGTATTTGGTTTAACTCTTTAGGAGTCCTAGCTACTGTATACGTTTCTTAAACAGTCTGTAGGATCTCATTCCCAGTAGCACAGTTCACAGCAAAATTATTTAGAAATTTATCAGAAACACAAAAAAAAGATAGCTATCATTCATGCAATACGTAAAAATGTTTCTGTACATTTTCTTTTATTTCATGTATGTAAGCCTGTAACAGAGATGAGTTGACACTCTTTTTCCAATCAGTATTGTCCCTGGTGTCCTGTGACTTAAACTAATAATGGTCAGTATTTTTTTGGCCTTTCAGGAGGACTTTATTTCTCTTACTTTTTTTAAAAAAAGAAATTTGGAGTGGAGGCATTTGTGATTTTAATCATACGTTGTTTAGAGACAGCTATTAATCAAACAGTGGGCAAAGCACTCTGACTTGTGAATCTAAGTACACTAAAATGTAATACCCTACTAATGCTGAAATTTGCAACTAAAAATGTATTACTATATTACTATATTATATTACTATTACTATATTATATAATTACTATATTACTATTTTATTATTATTATATATTACTATATTACTGTATTATATATGACTATACTTGTGGTATACACAACTCATTTGACTTTTAAGTCTGTCTTTAAAAAAATATCTTCTGCATCTTCCTCCACTCCTGCCTTACATGCAGGAGGGTGGTGTGAGCTGACTTAACCTTTTTTTTTTTCTTTTTTTTTTTTTCTTTTTTTTTTTTGTGATAAGGAGACAGATTCCTGGAATAATTGCATGAATCGATACAGCAGAAAACATTACCTTACAAGCTGTTTCTCCTGCCTGGGAAATACTGCTGGGAGTAATTGATTTTTGAATACAAACCTCACTAGTCCAAGCACTGATGCAGAGACCTGCCTTTCAGGACTGATAAGGCGAAGTGAGTATTTCTTTTCCTGTCATGTTATTTGCAAGAAGGAATTTTTTTGTGCTTTCACACAAGCATGTAAACAGGATGGGTAGAGTAAACTGTGAAGTTCTTGTTGCAGTTTAGCAAGTCCTCCCCACCACGTTCATGTACTGGAGTGTTTTGGTTGCTAGTGATCTAAACTTAATGCGAAGGCCAAAGGATAACTTTCTGGGAAGAGTTATGGGGACATGTCTGGTGGCGGTCAACATATAAATTGCTTCATCTAAATTTAGACATCTATGATGTATGTGTCTACACCTGAAACAGGATATAGATGAGAGAAATAGGTAAAATTAGTTCTTTTTTTTTTCCCACTATTTTTTTTTTTTTGCTTTAGGATGAGATAAATTAGTCCATGCTAGACTCTGTTGGTTCAGATACACAAATTTGCATTATACGTGTAAAATTGTGTATCTGATGTCTCATTTAGAAAAGGCTCAAACTCTTTTCCCAGCTTCTCTCTTTTATCTTAGATACAGGAATACTGCAACACTTCCAGGGTGACCAGGCAGACTCTGGTTAAAAGGCAAGCATTCTCAGTAGTGCAATCTCGACTGCTGAATTCTTTCCCAAGCAGGCTAATAAAGCTGGGACAAGATAAACCACTGGTATAGTGCTTTGTAACTCTCCTGTACTGAGGCAGTGAGTAGGAAAGAAGGAAAACAATCTTATTTCTCTTATCACTTTTTTTTTCTTGACTGCTTTTACAATTGAAAAACTGTATTTTTAAGACTGACTTTGAAATCTCAACATGAAGGCAGAGTAGCGTTTGGTACTCTATCTGAGATGATAAATCTCTTTGAGGCTATGTCTTTGCTTTAAACATGGTTCTGTATACCGGTAATTTTTAGCGATTAATAAAAATGAATAATTTGAATTATCAATAAAAATGAACAGTGAATAAAAATGAAAAATGAATAGTGAATGACCTCATGTTCTACCTTTCTCTTTCCAGCCACAAGAAGAGACTTTATACAGACTGTATCATAAACACAGTTGTCCTGTGTTTAATTTGCTCCAACTTATGTATTCTTGAAGGAACGAACAGAGATGAGTAGAAATATGAATGTTTTCCATACCAAAAAATCAATTTATGGAAGTAACATTTTAGCTCACTCTTTCAAATCAGTAGTTTCCTATGTATTCTTCCATCCCAGATGTGCAGCTGATTTCCACTCATAGAAGCCAATAGTTTCTCCCTTGCACGCTGCAGATTTGCCCATGAAGTAAATAGTGAAAATTAATTACTGCTTATGCTCTTTTCTCTTTTCTGCCGTCTGCTTCTAATGTCTTTTCTTCTAAACCTGAGTTTCTACTTCAAGATTTTTATTTTTTTTTTCTCCAAGGAAGTTCATCTAGCATTGAATGCCATTCTAAATGGAAATTAAGCTAAAACAGAGGAGAAAGCTCATCCAGGCTTTCTGTTGATTATTATATTTTTGAAACTGCTTCCTTTAAACTTTTTCTCCCCAAGCCCAAATCCTACTGTTACACCATTAGAAGTTTCCATAAGGCCAGATGTTGTGTGGGGGGTAACATGCCTCAAAGGTCCAAATACAGACAGAGCACTTATCTAACTGTAGATTGTGCCAAATGCTTTGTGTTGTAAAGGACTTACAAAATTCATGTTCCACTAAAACCCTCGAATTTTGAATAAGAACTTCTACTTATGATAAAGCATTATTTTTTTTTCTGTGAATTTTGTTGAAAACATGAATTTTTTTCCCTAAAACATCTGTGAAGCATGAACATGAACTATGAACATAGTGATTTTCATTTTTCCAGAAACTCATGAAAATACTGCCAGAATATAGAGGGAGCTCGTGTCAGGGTTGGATGATTGAATGTTTTCTTGCTGTGCTTAGATCAGAATTTCCAAGAACTTCATAGTGCTGAATGAAGCTCAGTTTAAATGCAGGATATTGAAAAGGATGTGATGTGTTCTCTCTCTCTTTCTCTCTTACACACACACATACAGATGCTTATTGAATATTACAGAAGAAGTTCTCTTAGGACTCACAAAACTTCATTTGATCTCATTTGGCTTTGGGTTTTCGCCTGTCCAAACAAGGAATATGGGAAATTCTACAGAAAGTAAAGAACAGTGAAAACAGGAGCCTAAATTATATTTTTACAAACATCAATTTTTCTCTCACTTTTTTTTTCCTCAGATCAGATCCGGAAGTGAGTTTTACTACTTGAAGGCACCCCCCACATGCTTCACCACACATGCACACCCTTAAAGATTATTCACTGAGAGAGAGTAATGCTTCAACATTCACAGCACCCACAAGTTCCAGAGACAAGAATATGTGATTGTATTTTTTAAACAATTTTTTTAATATACTAATTTATCATAGAAGAAAAAAACTCAGAGAAGCCCAAACTGTAGTATAATTTCTTCAGTAAAGAAAGCCAACAAGCCCCTTTCACAAAATTCTTTATATTTCTTGTGAAAGAATTACCATTTCTAATTTTAAATGACTTTTGAAAAACAGGACAGATGCACTATCTTTGGTGCTAGTTCTCTAATCTTGCATTTACTAAGCTAATTACCCATCAGAGCTGAGAGTATTCAGCATTAGGACCTTTCCCAGGCTCTGGGCTGCACTCTTTCAATGTACACTGCCAGTCTATCAGCTGTTTGCTGGGCCCTGAACAACAGCTGCCAGCAACTGCAAACATCCGGCCTCTACTGAGAGGCATAAAGGACCAATTGATAGGAACAAAATTCAGGATGCATAGGAATGCCTCCACAGTTACAGATTCATTCTTTGAGCTTTAACATTCTTAACAGAATAAGAGAGAAAAAGGGAGGGAAAAAAAAAGAAAAAAAAGAAAAGCTGATGTAGAGCTAAGTGAGAGGATGGTATATTGGCACAGTGTTTCTGTTTGCTCTGAGATGATCATAATGATTTTTCAACATTATTGGAATATTGAGTCCTTTCTGATCTTAATTTCTTATGCATCTATCATTGGATGCAAGTTTCTGCAGTATTCTGATAAGCTTCTTAGCCAAACATCCTTTGGCTCTAACACTGGGCTGATTTGTTTCCTTGTCAAAGGAGTGTTAAACCAGTTATTCTGCCTCCAAAGCATCAGGTGATAGACTATAGATGAGTTGGTCTTTCATGACTGTGAACTGATGCCCCTGCCAAACTGACTCCCTTGTACTACAATTACTAATTTTAAAAATAACTTCACAACAGCTTAGGCATCTGAGCAAATGAGCATTGCTTTGTCAGGAGAGATCTCTGCTGACTAGTTAGGAGAGCCAGATCAGATAGAATTTCTTAGTAAAATGTTTCCATAGTAAATCTCCTTTTTAAAAAACAAACAGGAAAAAAAAAAATAAAAACTTTATTAGTTCCATGCTGCTAGGTTCACTAAGTGGCTAATGTTCTGGTATTGCGAAAAACTGGCTTGTCCTACAGCTAATGCAACATGAGACATTATATGCCAGGAGTTCATCAGTGGGATATCTGCAAATAGAGGAAAGACACATTTCATTGGTTAGGAACTCCAATGGACAAAACCAAGACAATTCAGACTATATAGCTCTCTCCAATGCCTGTGAGAAACGTGAGACAGGAACAACAGCATAAGCTTGAAATAGAATGTCATCCTTAACTGAATTTCCTGGCAGTCCTTCACCTGAGTCACAACTTAATGTTTTTTCTTTTTTTTTTCCCTTTTCCCTTTGCCCTTCCGTTCTTGTGGATCTCTTCACTGTTTTACTCTCTCTCTTTTTTTTGCCATTGTTTTAGCAACAGTTTATCTGTCTTATATAACTTCTTGAAACATGCTCCACCAGTACATTAAAAATGCATTTTTTTTTCAGGTTTGAAATTAGTTTGGTCTTGATTAGTAAATGAGTCCAACCAATTACTCCTTAGCCCCATATGGGCTCTTGGCAGGCGACCTAGTATTTTCTTGCTTTGGATCTGGAGACGAGGAGAAGTAAACAAGGTCAATACTCCCAGCAGGGCACAAAGCCTAACTTTATGCAAGCTGCCTATCTAGGAGTAGAAAGGCACTAGAAGGCCAAGACTGATGTGGGGCCAGAAAATCTAATACTGAAAAATCATTTCCACCCTACCCCTCTGTACATAGAGATCATAAAATCATGCGACAGTTATTTCAGATGCCATTTTTTGGTGGATTCTTTGGATCAGATTTTCTCCTTCCATTTTCTAGCAGCTTACTTGACTGCATCTTGCCATAGATTCACGTCAGTACTGTTAATGTCATCTGTTTTTTAAAGCAGTTGGTGTCTACATCTTATTAGTTACAATAATTCAGAATGTCTCTAGTCTAACTGTTCCCCCTGTTAGAAGGAAAATATTTCAAAACTGTCTCTTCCATTGAGCCAAATTTTAATTACTATGAAGATAAAATTCAAGATGTGTTCTCAGAATTTTCACATGATCGGTAAAATAATTATTTAGAACTTCACTGATTGTTTTTCTGTTCAGCTAAAATGAACGAAATGAATGTCTCAGTACACTACTCTATGCAGGCAAACCTCCTCCTGAAACAGAAGGCATTGTTTCTAAATTGATTTTGTATATCTGTAATGCAGATATTTCCATCTGAGTAGCCATCTAGCCAATTTTTTATTCAAGAGAAGGAAATAGGTTCTTTCATGGTATGAGCTACTGAATTTTGCTTATGTAGCTAACCTAAGATGAATTTCTGCTCAAAATCCCATTAATTACCTATGAAAGAAACCCAGATGAGTAGCTAACGTGGATCATTTCACACTGTAGAAGGGTGACTTCTATGCCTAGTGTCAGAAAGATCTTTGCTTGTAAAAGGGGGCCTGGAAGCAGTTAGAATTGATAGAGACACAAAACTCAGATAGAATTGGGTTGTATTTTTCTCCCTAGTATGGAAATTTTATTATGTTCAGGCTATGGGAGCTGAAGGAATTCAGCCTCCTCAGCGATTTGGTGGTAAGACCACGGCAGTTTTTATTAGTACTCTGGGGCAGGTCCCTGCCTGTCTTTTCCTCTGTTTACTCCCTGCATTCTAGTTCTTGCTATTAAGATTAAGGCATTTCATCCAATGATTCTTTAATGAAGAAAGTATAAGAGCTCTGAATCAGGAAATGGAACCTAAAGCCTCCTACTACTTACAGGGGTATGCAGGTTTATTAAACACTGGGCAATGAGTAAGCTCTCTTGTTTTTCTCACCAATCTAATTTTGCGCAGAAGCCCAATATTTAGTAAGAGAGTCTTCCCACTGCAATCCCCACTTTGCACTCAGAATAGTAGTTAGGTACTCCTTCTGGAAGAAGAAATGAACACAAACAGCCTAGGGCAAACCCTCATCCTCTTTCCTTCAGTGCTTTGAAATGGCTACCCACGCAATAGTTATGTAGTTGTGCTTTATTTGGTGCCATGAATATGCTCCCTTCTCTCTCACTTCTCCCCCCAACATAAGCACTTTAGGAAAGGTAGGCGCAGAGAAATCTCTTATGCTTCATCCAGACAGCTTGAAGCTGGAGACACGCAACAAGATCTTTGGCTCAAACACAATGGCACTATCTCTAAATATGTATCTGATTATGAGAACTCTTCTGAATTGATTCCATGCCTGTGGTCAATGACATTTTAGGCAGCTAAGCTAACTAGTGTCAGTCATGTTTTCTGTGTACAGCTTAGTTCTCTAGCTGTTTTATTATTATTATTATTATTATTATTATTATTTTTAATTTTTTATTTCATTCTTAGTTATCAAACTAATGAAGTTTAGCAACTTATAGCAAAATCCTCTAATTTTTAGGAAATAGAGTACAATTACTTTTGAAACATGCATAAATGTATTTGGCTTGAAAGGAACAACATAAATTTTACAAATATAAAGGAAGAATGCTGTAGCTTTTTAATTATTTATTATTATTACTTTTTAAAATTTAGCTTCTTACTTTAGTTTGACCCATTAGGCTTCCTAAACGGAGGCTTGTGGTATTTGGCATCCATTCTTCTGTTCTTTTGATAAGTACCTAAACAGGATGTCCTTGCAAATTAAATGAAAAACAGCACTGGAAGTTTTCCTCCCTCAGGAATAAGTATTAAGATTGGCAGATGGTTTAAGTGGAAATACACAGGAATTCACTTTAGCCAATACTTGAAAATTGTTCCAGCAGATATTACTGAGGTAAAATCATGAAGCTCCATCAGACATCCTTCTGCATTGAATCAGTTTTTAATGGCCTCAAGCAATAAATTTATTCTATCTACATTGTTGCAAAGCAGCCTTGCTCTAAATAGAAAAGTATATAAATAACCTAAAGAAATATTATTCTCAGCTAATTTTATACCACAGGAATGTCTTTAGCATTTCTTGGTAGAAAGGCTGTGAATACGCTCTAAGTAATAATCATCTCTGAAAACCTAATGCAAGCTTTCTTAAGTCTTCACAGAAACTTGCAATTGAGTTCAGATGCATGCGTGCATGTGTGGTCATTCATACAAGCACCAAATTTAACATAATATTGTGTGTGGAGAAGGTATTTCTGAAATAAACTGCCTAGACTAGATTCTTACATATTTACTCTGGCATTTCTGATTCCCTCACCAGAATCATGCACTTCATATCTATGTTTCGTAAGAATTCATTTAGGTTATCTGAGCAGTTTCCAGTGACAAACAAGAAAAACAAAGCAATGCCAAACTGACAGAAATAGTACTTGTTCTTTACTTGCTCCATATTCTTCCAGTGTTAGTGTATAATTGGCAAGTTAAAGAAATCTAATATTTACTGGCCCTCTAGTGGTGAAATAAGCGTTTTTTGGGAAGATAGGAATTTCACTGAGCAGAAAATACAGATCTCCTAATTATGGAAGAAGATAAAATAAGAAGATAGATAGTATTGTTTTATATATAGAATGTATGTAGGTACAGGCGGATGGAAGTCATAGCTGGTCTTAATAATATTTAGAGACTTACTGGATTGAATCTTAGATGGTTTTGAGGATCACTGTGTTCTACTGCCCTGTACTGAAATGCTTCATGACAGTACTGTCATTGTTTTCATAATAAATAAGGCCTGGACTTCCTTGGTTGAACCATAAAAACAACAGTGCTAAACAATGTAACACTAAAAATAAATTTATAAATGAAGAAAAACCTAACTAATTTTATTTAATAGATGTAATTAAGCAAAGAGATGTATATCTGTCTCTTGCCAGCAAAGAAGGGAGAGATGATGGTAGAGTTTGGAATATTTGGCCATAATCTTATGATATTTCTTTTGATTCACAGTGATTAACTTACAGGGGTAAGCAAAGAGGCAGGAAACTTTTGTTTGCTTCTGCACTTCTCTAAAAGGAAAGGGATATTCCTAACGTGTTACCGAGCAATTGTGCTTTCTGCTTCATGTTACTGAAGGTATTTCTTTTATTGAGGGCAACTAGTGACAATATGATGAAACACTGTGCAATGAATTCCAAGGTGCTTCTCTATTGTAAATGAGACTGAGTTGCTGTATCATCTGCTCCATGCCATCTGGAAACTGTAATGTGAAATAAAACAGCATGCACAGGTGCTAAAACTTGCAGCTTAATTACTACCATACAGCAGGATATATAAAGGAGAGAACATTAGCTATTAAATGGTTTTAAATGTTACAAATACAGTTCAAATGGTAAAATTAGACAATACTGTGAATGCAGCTACTTATGGAAACATTGATAGTAGACTTAATGTTATGGTGGTGCTAGGATTTTCCTTTTCAACGACTCAGAGGGTTACATTCCTTTTCAAAACTGTTTTCCATAGGAACCAATCTGACTTCCATTTTATGAAGAGGCAAAATTCTGACTGATTCTCTTGACAATAAGATAGAAACTGTATTTATGCAGTGCTTTTCATCATATTTCCCTTATATAAAATCTATACACTTACTAATACTTTATGAAAATTAGCAGAAATTGTTAACTGTTAAAGATTTTTTTTTTTTTTTTTTTTTTTTGCACGTGCACAACAGTGTAGTCAAAGAATTCAATTTATGTTACATTCTTGAAAATATCCCTGAGAGATACACCAGTTGATATGCTTCGGCAGATTGGATAAAAAGCATTAAAAACATGGCAGTGATAGTTATAAAATTATAGATATATTGTGAAGCAATTTAAATAAGAAAAAAATATATTATCTTCCTTTTGTGCCTCACTGTGTCTTTGGGCTGGTTCTGTGACTTTTCAGCTGCTGAATTTAATTACTTTATTCCATAGTGACCTTCTTGAAATTCTTACAGAGGACCACAGAAAAAAAAATGCCTGTAGGTTTTAGGTTGCTGAGGTCTATACTTGAAATTTTTGCTGCTTAGATTTTAAGCTTATTTGAAATTCACAAGCAAATTATCATTACTATCCAATCCTTATTAAAGTTTTCAGAAATATATACCTCAAACAGCATTTCAGTAAGGAAAGCAAAGCTGAAACACACCATTGTGATAAAGGTGAAATGAAATGTTATTAAATTTAGAACTTTTTTTTTTCTTAAAAAAAAAAAAAAAGAAAATTCATTTTGAGGAACAAATCTCTGTGAAAGGACAGTACTTTTACTTCCCCCCTTGAAGTGAGAACAGGACGGTTAGCTCTGTTAATCAATCTCATTACATGATGTGTTTTCCTAAGGAAGGTAAGGTTTATTATAACTACAAAATCATTTTAGCTGTAACAAAAGATCTTAATAGCACTTAAAATTTTTCCTGGTCAACAGTATCCTCACTTCTCTGACATTAGGATGAGCAGCAGGTGGAATGGAAATTAGCTTGTTGTTGCAGGGGGACATTTTTAGGTGTAGAAGGAAACCCAAGTAATTCCATTTAATTTAAGTTATAAGAGGTGTTTTTGTATCTGTTCACATGCTTCTGGTCATGTACTTTCTCAAAAACACTACAAGACCAAGACTAATCAAATACTCTGTCAGGACAACTAATTTTACACTGGCATACAGGAATAATATCTTCAAAACTTCTAGTTCTCTTCAAATTTATGAGTGGAACATTTCTCTTGTTATTTTAGACTTGTAGAAATTAAACATTTCAGTCTGAGCTCATCATAGTAGTTTTCCTTATAATCAGTGGAGAGAAACAGGCAACTGAACTGAATAGCCTCAGAAATTAGTTCTGGTGATAAGACAAACTGTCTCCCTCTACTGATGATCCAGTGAGCACAATGTTATTGTTGCAGATGGTGATGTCCAATCTTAAACAAATGTGAGCTTAGTGCTACCCCTGAAGGCCCAACTTCTAATATTTTCACCTAAGAAAAAAAAAATGTATCTCTGTCCATCTCTAGATCTATTGTTAAATTTATATTTATTTTTATATTTATTTTGCACTAATAGACTCATACAGCAACAAATAATGCCAAGTCATTCAGCAATTTGTATTAAAGATTCTTTTTATAACCTCATATGCCCCCCTTATAAAAAAACAAAACAAAACAAAACACAACATTCTATTGCTTCCTTGATGTCTTTTTTTTTCCCCCAGTTAAAAAACACACCTTCATTTGTGTGCATTTCGTTATCAGTATGCACGCACAAACGTGCTGCTCAATTCTCTGCTCAGTTTATGATCATTTTTGTACTATACTATTTTTGCTTGATCAAATGTTACATAAGCACTTAACTTTAAAGATACTGCTTAATTAAACAATAAAAAATACACAATAATCATATTTCAGCTTTCATGGTGTTTTATTGCCAATATTACTGTCCAATTAAAACACAAAATATCCTGAGCTCAGCTGAAGTTACTTCCGGTTGTTTGGAATTTCATCATTGTGAATAACTGCCAAGATACCAAAATAGTGTATGATGTACATGATGACTAAACTGCCACAGGGTACTAAGTGCTTAATGGTAAAGGCCTTGCTCTTAAAACAGTTCCACATCGGAAGTCTGAAGACTTTGTGAAGTTCACGGTGTCCCATTAGGATTCAACAAACTGTCCAGAACAAGCAACAAACAGAGCTGAAGCTGATGATTTCAGTGAGTTCTGGATTTAGCACATAATAAGGTGAAAACAAGCAAAAATGAATGAATTTGCAGGTAGAACTGGTTTTATTCTGTGAGATCTGAACTGATGACTGCATAAGCAATTTAAATAACTTTCCACTTTCATAACTATAAAATGTATGTAAAGATTCTACAGAACAAATGGTGTTTTAAGTTCTACATAATAAACTAGGAACTCAGATGAGAGCAACTATGCAAAAAATGTCTCAATGATAGGATGCTGCTATCTTCTTTTCAAACTGAAGGTGTTGCATGATCATGATGAAATTGCTATGATTAAACAATATTGAAATACTATGGTTTTTAAGTATTTATCCTGTAACAACATGTTATTTCTCCTACAGACTGATTCTGATGTTTGCACTTATTTTATAAACTGTTCTCTAGAAAGAGACAAAACTACAATTTTGATTAAAAATAATACAGTGCTTAAAACCCATGTATATTGGCCTTGTGACATTTTATTATTCCACTGAACAGATTATATAGTGGAACTACAAAAAGTACACTGAAGGTCAACTGGCTTATCAGTGACAAGGACTGACATGCATATGAGGATGTAAACAGAAAAGAAAACTTTAGCAAGAACCAAGTACGAGATAGATACAATACAGGTCTTTAAAATTCTAACTGAATGGGAACATGACCAACAATGATTGTCAAAGTGAATAACTGGACCAGAGTCCAAAATACTGTTAACCTATGGAAATTAGCTGAGAATTGAGAGTGATATCTAATAATCATAAAGTAAAAATAATTAACTGAACAAATGCAAGCTGAGAAAAAACCATTTTCGACCAATCCCTATGAAAAATTTCGAGATTACATCAGACTTTCACTGTACCATATTATTATTAAAAAAAGCAATCAAATTCAGATGTGTCAATAGAAATGAAGTCTTTAATACAGGTAAAGTTCCATCTGCTCTACAGAGCAATATGAAAGTTTCAACTGGAATATGGATTTCATTACTATGTTAGATAAGAGGAATAGTAGGTAACTATTTTTTGGTTAGAGTTCTTAGCAAAATGATCAGGTTAGGTGTCAGGAAAATTTTACAGAGATGGGAGTAGTAAAGCCCAAGACATATGCTGTCTTAAAAGGTTGTGTTGTCTACATCTCTTGTATGCTGTCAGAAATAGACATAAAGTATCATGCCATGTCAAATTTAGTCAGACATGATTTCTAAGCTCATCTCAAACTTATTTTCTTATAATTATTTCTCACAGGAATCTAATGATATTCTGTAATGCACATCCAGTGATATGATAGTTTCAATAATAATAATAATAATAATAATAGTAATAATGGAACTCAGAGCTACAATACATCATCAATCCAAAGTATGAATATCTTGAATAAGTGACATGATAACATGATTTCCCTATGATAGTCACTGAATAAAGCCTCGTCTTCTGGAATGGTCAAAATGTAAAGGCACAGCCAAAAACCCAAGAGAAGTAGTTACTCATAAAATTTTCAGTGATGGTACAGATATTTTATTTCTTGAGGGAGAAAATGCAGCAGCTGAAAATAGTTTATCTCAGAAAATACGTACTTTAAAAAGCAGGGCCAGTTCTTTGTTTCCTTCACTGACTCAATCTGAATACAATTAATGATTAGAGGAACTTCCAATTAATACAAATATAAGAGAAGAATACACCTTCTTAGAAGACTAAGAGACCTCAAGGAGATAGTTCTCAAAATACTTAGAAACCTATCAGGAAATGAAAACTCTGGGAATTTCTATCTATGTGGATGATGATGATCTCCTGCTTTTTAGGGTTGTGGCTGAAATGTAAGGACAGCGGAAATTTGTTTTAGATACCAATGAGCTCTATTGGTGTGGCACAGTGCCACAATGAGTGTATCTCTTGTTATTCCCATCCGGTTGGATACATATAGTTGTCAGGTTCACACAGAAACAACAGGAGGCAAAATATCTTCCCCATTTGCTGACAAGAGTTGCCCATTTTTAGTCCAGGTAGCAGTGCAAGTAAAAGAGATCATGTCTTTCTGTGCACGTATTACTCTGTGTAAACAAACATCTTGCTGTTCTCCAGCTATACAGATAGGAGTGCTATGTTTATTATTCACACCAGCTAATATATTGCTATATTATTCTTATATATCTTTGTTCAGATAAAATTCATTCTAAGATAAACAGGTAAGAGCAGTCACATTAATCACATTCTGTGATTCCTGCATAATCTTTTCCTACACAAGAAACCTAGAGAATTGTCTTACTCTAGATGCTCATTTTCTGGACTGTCTAATATGACATTAAGTAAATGTATCTTACACTGTATGCATGAGATATGAGCTTTTTTCAACATGGCTGATTGGTTGTTTGTTTGTTTGTTTCTTAACTGTTCATTTTGAAATTACATTTACCTATTCATTTCAGGAAGAATGAGTTGTTTTGTGAAACTCAATTTCCTTTTTTCATACTAACTGGACTACTTGTAAGCCACTGATACAGTAAGATCTCTGTCAACTCAGAGATAAACAAGAAGGTAACACTAAACAGAACTGGTCTAAGGAGTACTTGCTACTCTGCAGTTGCTCACATGTTACATTGACACCAGTATGAGTAGGGCACTGTGATCTGCAGAGGGGAACAACTGAGGTGAAGGACTTGGTATGTCAACACACTATGCATTTCAGGAGATTTCACTGGCTGGGTTGGTCTCATGGGTTGAATGTCCATAAATGGCTACATAAAATTATGTTTCCTCCTGAAGCACATCTTCCATTTTAATTTTGGCAAAACAAATCCACTGAGAGCTATTTAAGACTCCATTGTGAGGAGATGGTTCTGTAATAATCAAGTAATATAGTTTCAAAAGTGCATTTCTGATCTGATCTCAAACTCAATTGTAGTTGCACCCAGGGTATTTTGCAATACCCAACAAGGACAGGCATCTTGACATACACCTTGTGGAATTTGAGCACTAAACTTTTAAAAACTGACTAAAATTAAACTCTGGCAAGGTGAAAGATCTGTATTTGCCAGTACTCTAAAAACTGTTGTAAAACTCAATTGAAATGTCAGGAATACAAACAGGAGTGTTTGTATGAGCATTATACACAGATACTTCAACTATCTAAGTGCACATTATTTCGTGTCTGTTTAATCCATTATTCTCCATTCCCAAATAAATTAAAATTAAAAATAAAAATAAAAATAAAAATAAAAATAAAAATAAAATAAAATAAAAATGAGGAAAGGGGAGGGGAAAGGGAAAAGGAAAGGGAAGGGAAGAGAGAGGAGAGGAAAAAACTTCCAGTTGTGGAATTGCTTTTTGAATTATTTTTCTTCCATTTCTTTTGTTTTCTGCATTTTCTACATTAATACATGATGGTTCCTCATGCACACATATTGCACTTTTGCAGAGGAGATCCAACAGTGACCTTCTATACCAAAAAGAGTTGCTGGACAGGTGGCTGAAGGCATCTGCTTCTTGCTGCAAATAACTTTTTTCTTAAATCTCTTTGGGGATAGTGGAGGAAGAACAGGAATTAAGGGAGGGCTGTTATAAATAAAGCCGCAGACCTCCTACATATGGCTGTAAACAGGTTTCCCTAGGCTTGGCCTTGAACAGTCCAATCCCCTGCAAGACAAGTTCAGCGAAGTGCAATGGCCCTCTATTAGCAGGCTGTTTTCTAACACCTGGGTGATGAATGGATTTTCCAGCTAGTAATTAGACACCTCTTGCAGGCAGCAGAAGAGTCCCTTTTTGTACATTGTTTTCAAAGGTGGGGGTGGGGATGGGGTACTTAAAAAGGAAAAGGCTTCCTGTATGGTGTTTCATGTTAGCTTGCACTCCATCAGGAAAAAAAAGCCCAGGGACTGAAGTTAGTTTCATATTAAATTTCATAAGGCGACATTCCTGCTGTATTCTTGACTGATTTTTCAGTCTCTTAAAACTCAATATCATGTTACAGGTGTTGAAAATAAATGTGTTTTGCAGGCTAATGGGTAATGAGGCACTTAAGAGAAATCCCTGGATCCCTCTATGTCTCTGGAGCATTCATTGACAGCTCCAAGGGGATTTATTTAAGCCTAAAATAAGTATTTCTTTGGACTTAATTATAGGAAGTGCTTAGGCTGCTGAATTCAAATGCCAAAAGGGATTCATTTAGTCTGAAGTGAATCTTTTCCTGTCCTGAAATTAAACCTCTCAGAATTGTTTGAAACAAGCAAGGAAAAGAAAAAGAGTAGCAGTTAACACTGTGCCTATTTTTGAGGTCCATATTTTATCCTTATATGCTAAAAAAAACATTCTCTGGGAAGTAGTTCAAATTTACCACTTGATGACTTCTGAAATTGATACGATGTCTTTTCGTTGCAACAATAAGTAGTAAGCAACTGAAAGTTCAAATAATTGTTTGAAAAACAGTTTTCTTGTGGCTTTGCTGTGTTTTTGTTTGTATGTGCATCCTGTGATTAATATCTAATGATTAATTATTAATTGTTAAATTACATCTCTATTTTAGTTTCTCATATAACTTGCATATAAGAAATACTGAAAATGTTCAGTTTCAGGGAGTGCAATGAAACCCTCTGACGCTGGGTATCTGGCCCTGATCTCTTAGAAAGAAAGTTCATTTGGATTATAATCTAAAGACCCAGTATCATGTTCGTACACAAAGAAATGCATTGAAAGCCCTCTTATCAGTACAGGAGTATGTGGAGAATTTATACTGGGAGCTGTTTCTGTTTCTAACCAACATAATTACATTAAAAGATAATTGGTATTTACTTACTTGTCTCAAAGCAATTTGTGTAGAAATTAGGGACTTGTGCCTTCGTTTTTTTTGTTGTTGTTTTGTTTTTTCCCTACCTAAATATATAGTACTGATTGTCCTCTCTTGGTGAAATAAATAGAGCTAACAAATACTTTTAGATTTTTCTCAACTCATATCATTAGGACAGTACCTATTGTTTTTGCCCAATGTTCCCAGAGTTGCTCTGTTCTTCTGGTCTAAACCACCTTGCATCTCCATGCCCAGCTCTCCCGGAGCTTCATAATAGTGTAATGGCTATGAAATTCTTCTGACAACAGTGTAAATAACTTCATATAAATGTTTTGTTGTTGTGAATTTTTTTTTCCTGCTTTGATAATAAAATAAAAAGTATTTTGTCATCATATTGAGCCCTGATGTAGGGGCTGATCTCTGAGCTCTCTGAAACCACTTTTACCAAACTGCTCTGCATAGCAGTACATACCTTAGCAAGGTACAAGTGAATGTGTACTCAGTGGCATCAGCTAAATGAACTACTCTGTTCTTTAAATTTCTTATGATGTTTGCCTTTCTGCACTTTTATTTTTCTGCCACTATAAGGCATGGGTTTAGAGAAGAGAGGACAATGATAAAGTAAGGAGTTTTGCAGTGCAGTTAGGCCTCAAATCTTTCTTGTCAGCCACCTTTGAGAGAGTGAGATGAGCGCTCTGCCACAGAGAATGTGAAAGAGATCTTCATATGGTTATACACTAGTCCTGTGCATAGGTTATTGCTATCTAGTTTTAAAAATGCACATATACATTTTGTTCATTTGACTGGAAATCGAGGGTTTTACTGTAATCACAATAAGCATATGAAATAACATCTGATATAAGTGGGCCCAGGCAAGCCTCATGAGGTTCAATATATCCAAGTGCAAGGTCTAGCACCTGGGTCCTGGCAACCCCAGCTGTCAGTACAAGATGGGGGTTGTACCACAGACAGGCATGGAGCAGGACCTGGATGAATTCAGTTATTCCTATTAATCATACCATGTTTTTTCCTTCCCTCCAAAGCCTCCACTTGCACATGTTACTTCCTTAACCCTCATGATCACTGATCTGCTCTTGTCTGCACTCTTAATCTCTCTAAACTCTCCTAGGTCTTAGCACCAAGCCAGTTCCTCATCACAGTCCCTCTGCATGGCCTGACTGGATACAGGGAATATCAGGTCCGACACTGGCGTTATTACACTGTGCATGTAGCCAAGCTACTCCCCTCTGTGCGGGACCCTGAGGAGCTGCATAAATGACTTGAGGTAGAACAGTTCTCAAAAAGCCTTCAGCAGTGGCAAGCTGGGGGATATAAGGATGGAGTACAGCCCTGCTGAAATGGACTTAGAGATAATGGTGGACAGTAAGCTGGACATGAGCTAGCAATGTGCCCTTGCAGCCCAGAAAGCTAACTGTATCCTGGGCTGCATGAAAAGAAGCCTGGCCAGCAGGTCAAGGGAAGTGATCCTGCACCTACACTCTGCACTGGTGAGGCCTCATTTGGAGTATTGTGTCCAGATGTGGAGTCCTCAATCCAGGAGAGATGTGGGCTCGTTGGAGCATGACCAGAGGAGGACCACAAAAATGATCCAAGAGATGGAACTCCTTCCCTTTGAGGACAGGCTGTGGGAGCTGGGGCTGTTCTGCCCAAGGCTCTGAGGAGACCTGATAGCAGCCATTCAATATCTACAGGGAAGCTGTAAGAAGGAAGGGGACAGACTATTTAGGAGACATGGGGAAATGGTTTCAAACTTGCAGAGAGAAGATTTAGATTGGAGATAAGAAGTTTTTTTTACACTAAAGGTGATGAGGCACTGGAACAGGTTGCCCAAAGAGGTGGTGGATGCCCCATTCCTGAAGACATTCAAGGTCAGGCTGGACCAAGCTCTGAGCAACCTGATCTAGCTGTAGATGTCCCTATTCATTGTGGGGGTATTGGACTAGATCACCTTTAAAGGTCCCTTCCAATTCAAAAGATTCTGTGATTCTGTGATTCTATGCTGCCTTTTCATGCAAATATTTGTATCTATGTCATTAGAACAGAAAGCATTTGTCAAAGGGGTAAGTAAAAATTACTGATGAGACACAAAAATCTCATCGTGTCATACTGCATTATGTATCCATCTCGAATGTATGACAGCATTGTTATATTTGATCCAGAATTTTCATTGCTAACAATAATAAGATCATCCTCCTGCCTGAAGCATTTCTAGAGACGTTTGGACAGCAAGGAAAACCTAAGACAATTTCATTATTCACATGATTTCAATGGAATGTAGAAATATTAATGAATCTGCCCTGTACTGTTGAGTTTAGATAATTGCCAGTTCGTTTATACTACATTTATCAAGTTAATGTGCTTTTGTACAGCAGCTGAACTTCTTAGCAAATGATTTGTTTAGTTATACAGCTTTAAATCCAGCTGACCTCTTTCTTCAGTGCTGGTGGTGATATGTTTCATTTCTTCTTTGTTTTTAATTTTGGAATTCTAATAGTGCATTATTATTAAATTCTCCTTCAGATTTTTTTTTTCCAATTAACTTCCCCTGTCTATATACTACACATATATATAACTACATATGTACTCAAACAAAAAATATACAGACATTAATTTTATATATTTTATGGAATTGAATAGATGTTACTGTACTTAAAAAAAAAAAAAATCAGTTTACAAGACAAGATTTAGGCATTTATGTGGTCAATGGCATGAGTTTTCAACAGAAGACAAAGCCTCCATTAAATGTCAGCATTGTTTACAGTTATGACATTTATTATTGTAACTATTTAGTATCAGAAATACCTTTACAAGCATAAGTGTTATATATTTATATTAATTATGGTTTTTAGAACTGAGGCAAAAACACTTAGGCAATCATTTTTTAAAGTGAATTTGATTTATTGCTATGTTTTTTCTTTCTGGTATAATCTTAACCTGACTTTAATTTTACTTTTGTACTGTATGCCTAAAATAGGACATTTCTTAAATTTGTTGCTTTTATATTTTCTTTAGAACTAACACAGCATCATGCAAAAACTATGAATTTCATAGACCAAAAGAAGGAAATAAGCATATAAAGTTAGATTAGAGTAAACATGTAGATAAGAGTAAACATGAGTGCATGTTTGAAAAGACTGCTGTTCTTTTGAGAATGTCAGGAACAAAAAAGATCTGTTATTTCACGATCTGAAATGCACTACTCTGCACATTTGTAATATACCAGAAAGATTACTTGTGTGAAGCAGTATACAACTGAGTTTGGTTTTGCTTTCTTTTGACAAATCAAATGATTAGAATTTACGTAGGAAGATTATGAATAAGTAGAAATGTATGACTCTCATAGTTTTGTTGCCTTTCTTTTTCAGATAGAACTGCTGACATTACTCTCAGGCATTCCTTCTCTCCTATTTGAAGGCTCATATTTAATAATATGATATAATCTGGAATTAGAAGTGGAATCATTTCAACTCTCAAGACCAGGAGAAGCAGAGGCACAAATAAGGGGAACACCTTGGAAGAATACCACAACAGCTGCACACTGTGTAAATGCATTTGTAAAATATGTAGAAGGTCACTCAGATGCTCTTTGGTGCTGTTTGCAAAATACAGTATGTCCTGTTTCATTAACAGGGTCCAGATGTACATCTTAAAATAAATTTGACCCTACTGGTTCAAGGAGGCTGTAACAAACCTTTTACAGAATTCATGTTTAAATCTCAGTATAGAACGCATGTTCTAATATAGGCAGATTTCTATTTCCAAATCTACTGTTTTAAATAAACTAATCTAATTGGATCACAATACCAGTTATAGCAAGTGGTTACACAGCAGATAACAAATGAAGTTGAATTTAAAAAATGAAGAAAATTATCAAATTATTCAGTTAATTATGAGTAAATTTATATAGCTGACAGTATTCATAAAATACAGATATAAGTAGAATTTCAACTTTCATTTGAGCAAGAGTAGTATTTGTCTAATTCTTTGATATATGTTTCATTTTTTTTTTCATTTTTTTTTCATGTCACTCCTTGATCTCCACCCATAGATTTAACATCTGTAGACATGTTGAGTTTTCTTCATGAAATACAGCTTGCAAAAGATGAAGCATGATTTTCTGTGTTTCTTGGCAGTCTTGCAATTAATCTTATATTTAATGTTAAAATAGAAAAAATATGAGTGAATGTACTAGCAAAACAAGAAGTCATGCTATTACTTTCAATAACATACAAAGAAGTAGTCCCAGTGTTTAGAGTAAGATAGCTCTGTGCTGAAACATGCTGTAATGAATGACCCATGTAATCAGTTCTGGATATAGACAAATCTTGTCAAGACATTTCAAATGATTCCACTTCAGGATTCCCTACAGTTACTGATACTCTACACGCCCTCCAGCAGTCAGTTTAAGTTACATTTTGATTCAATATATTCTATATACTTTATTGCCTTAGGATGGAAGAAAAATTACTAACATGGTTGATATAGAAACTTGCTTAGCATGTCAGCTATCATTAAATATAAAAAATAAAAATAAAAATAGATGCTTGGCACATTTTAGATACACCTCATTTAACAAAATTGTCCACCCTTTTTATAGTCAAGATTTTATCCTGTGAAGCTTTTGTCTGGTAGCTTTATAAGTGTTTTTAACAGAATTGATGACACAGTGGAATCTGAATCTTATGAAAAAGCCTAAGGTGAAAAAGGATACAATATTCATATGTTAGTCACAAAGGTAACTTTAATTAGTACATATCCTTCCGGGTCAAACCTTCCTGAGAAGTCTACAAAAGATCTACTTTTACTGGCTTCATGTAGTGAATTTTCTTGTCAGTGTCTTCAGTTTTGTTTCTTTACTTACGGAGGTTTCCAAAGAAAGACGATTTCAGCCACATAAAAAAGATCAGTGTCAAAGACAATTCACTGGAGAAAGATACAAAAAAAAAAGTTTTTCAAAACATTTTTTTCCCACCATTTCAAAGTCAATCAACCAACACTTCCACACTAATCTTTGTTGATCTGGAATGGCATCCTTAGTCCCTACATCTCTCATGTCCCTACACATCTAGAATCTAGGCTGGGGAAGTAAAATTTCTCCCACTGTAAATCAAAAGTAAGTTCATGACCATCTGATGAGAATGAATGTGTACAAGTCTATACGACCAGACAGTATGCATCCCAGGGGTCTGAAGGAACTGGCTGATGTATTTGCCAAGCCACTCTCCATCATATTTGAAAAGTTATGGCCATCAGGTGAACTCCAGAGTGGATGGAGAAATGGAAACATCATTTCTGTTTTTAAGAAAGGGAGAAAGGAAGTTTTGTGGAATTACAGAATGGTGAGCCTCACTTCTGTGCCTGGAAAAATCATGGAGTAGATACTCCTGGAAGCATAGCAAGATGAGGAGGTGGTTCAAGACAGCCAGCACAGCTTCAGCAAGAGATGATCATACCTGACCAATCTGGTGACCTTCTACAATGGAGTGACAATATCAATGGACAAAAGAAGAGTGATTGGTGTAGTCAACTTGGACTTCTGCAAGGCCTTAGGTATGGTCTTGCACCACATTCTTATCTCTAAACTGAAGAGATGTGGATTTGAAAAGTTGACTATATAGTGGATGAAGAATTAGTTAGATGGTTTCAGACAGGACTGTGGTCAACAGCTTTACGTGAAGGTTGGTGATAAGTGGTGTCCCTCAGGGCTCCAGCTTGGGACTGGTGATCTTTAACATCTTTATCAATGGCATGCATAGTGTGAATGCACCCTCAGAAGGTGAGTGATTACACTAACCTGAGTGGTGCAGTTGATATGACAGAAGGAAGGGATGCCATCCAAAGAGCCCTGGGCAAGCTTGAAAATTGAGCCCATGTGAACCTAGTGATGTTCAACAAGGCCAAGTGAAAGATGTTGCACTTGAGTCAAGGCAGTCCCAGACCTTTGTACAGACTGGGAGAAGAAATCATTGAAAGAAGCCCTGCAGAGAAGGACTTGGGGTTTCTGGTGAACAAAAATCTTGACGAGAGCCAGCAGTGTATTCTTGCAGCGCAGAAAACTGAATGCATCCTGGACTGCATCAGAAGTTCAGCCAGCAGAGTGAGGGAGGCTATTGTTTCTCTCTACTTCACCCTTGTGAGTCCCCATCTGGAGTACTGTGTCCAGATCTGGGGCCTCAGCACAAGAAAGATGTGGAGCTGCTGGAGCAGGTACAGAGGAGGGCCACAAGGATGATCAGAGGGCTGGATCAGCTTTCCTATGAAGAAGGGTTGAAAGAGTTGGGCTTGTTCATCCTACAGAAGAGAAATCTCTGGTGAGATCTCACTGTGGCCTTCCAGTACATAAAGAGATCTTGTAAACAGGAGGGAGATCAACATTTTACATGGTCTTATAGTGATAGGACAAGGGGGAATGGTTTAAAACTAAAAGAGGGAAGATTTAGATTAGCTGTCAGGAAGATATTTTTTACTCAGAGGGTAGGGAGGCACAGGTTGCCCAGAGAGTTTGTGGATGCTTCATCTCTGGATACATTAAAGGCCAGATTTGCTGGTGCCCTGAGTAACCTTATCTAGTGGTGTGCAGTCGTGCCACAGTGAGTGGGTTCAAACTCGATGATCTTTGAGGTCCTTTCCAACCCAAGCCATTCTGTAACTCTATAATTCTAAGATTCTATGATCTTTAATATCAATTAATGTTGATTGTAAATTCAAGTTATCTGACGCCCTAACCTTGTATTGTCTATCTAGTCCTTAGTTGACTTCACTAATTCTCAAAAAGAAAAAAAAAAAAAAAAGGGAAGGGAAGGGAACGAAAAAAGGACAAAATGCAAGTACAAATACTTTTGAATAACTATATGGAAAAAAAATATACAAATATTTGTAACCATCTTTTTGAGCTATATTTTATCTAGGTATGATCACTTGACCTGTGTGTTTCTGGTTTTTATTCCTTTTTTTTTTTTTTTTCCTTATTTGCTTTTATTTATTCTTATACCGAGTAATGGTTTTAGAATTTCCCACAAGAAGCCTGAGACACAAAAAATGATACATCAGGAAATGAAAACTTGAAGATCCCCAAGGAAAACTCATTTCATTTGGGGATTTGGAGCAGAT
This sequence comes from Pavo muticus, assembly GCA_016647715.1. Lineage (NCBI taxonomy): Eukaryota > Metazoa > Chordata > Aves > Galliformes > Phasianidae > Pavo > Pavo muticus. The sequence continues at coordinate 89,458 of JACDJE010000900.1, read as the reverse complement.
GTTTACATTTTTGCTGGTTTTGATGAGTAACATGTGTTTGTTGCATTGATATGTTTATCAAATACTGATATAGAGTGAGATTTTTCCTGTAGTTCATAATGAGAAACAAAACAGTGATTTAGATACTGAGAAAGAGAAATAATTTGGAAGAAATTAAAAATATTTCTTGAAGTTACTTTTTTTTTTGAGAATAGACCTTACTTAGTAAATAATCCTTTTATACTTTATTTATGTGTATAGCTATACATCTCTCTCTATATAGCTATAAATATACCTGCAAATAGATTAATATATATATTAAGCACTTGTATATGCAAAGATATATACTAGATATATACATGTGTGTATCTAGTAAAGCCTAGGCAAGAAAAAATCTTCATGAGCTTTGCTGATTGTATCATCAGGGATGGAGATTTACCCCCTCACTGAACAGACATCTATGAACTCCTAACTGTTATCAGGTCAACAGCTGAACCAAACTTTTACACACACTATCTCATGTCAAACACCATTTGTTCAATTACATTTTTTTCTGAAATTATTGTTAAATACTTAGTATAGCATAAGCTTATACTGATTTTGAAGAACCTTTACATATATTTTGTGATAACAACAAACATCATGGAACTCAGTGATAGAGGTACCATACACTTTCCTGTTGCCTCTTTTCTTGCTTATGAATGTCTACCCAGAGATAGCTCTGCAAAGACCGAAGTACTATATGCTGCACAGATGCATAACCATTTCCTCCGGGGAAATGGCTGTTTATATGCTGGAAGTACCCAGGCCCTCTCATGCTATTTTGTTGGTTTTTGTTTCCCTTTATGTGCAAGAAAGAGCATAATGGCTCTGGAAAGTAAATACATGACTATTTTTTTTTTTTTTTTTTTTTTTTTTTTAAGATTCATGTTATGTTAGTATCTTATTTTTCTGCCATTCGTAACTAAAGGACCACCAGCAGGCCTAGTGCAACCTCTTGGCCTTCATTAACCACATTGTAGGTTATCCCTCCTGAAAAGTCTTCCTTTTTTGTCTTATTCTGTGTCACTTCATGGGTTAAGAACCTTAGAAAACAGGCAATTTTAAAGAAGTAGATTATCCATTCACTACTGCTTGCATGCTTTCCCCCCCCCCTTCTGTTCCTTTCTTTGCTTTTTCAATGCAAAATGGAAAAGAACAAAGAGATTTGGAGGAAAGTCAAGCTAATCAGGTTGAATCCCCTTCATCTCAGATATGCAGGAGTTAAATTCTGCAGCTCAGGCTCTGAAGCTGTTCAATAAATTGAGAAGTGTATGTTGGGGAAAGAGGGGAGGAGATATGAGGAAGCCAAGTAGAACATTCTTTTATGGTGTTTTGTAGCCTCTGGGAAAGGAAATCACTGCTCTTTCAGAAGAGTCAGATTAGTGCTTTCCTTCAGGCACCTCATCTGGAGAAACTTTTCCGTGGCCAGCTATAATCATTGTCATCTGGAAAGGGAGGGGAATTCTGTTTTTGTAATGATCTATATGATTAATTTGGAGCTGTCCAGCAGGTGATCTTATTGAAAGCTTTTCATATTACTCAGCCCTTATTCCTTCAGTAATAAACCAATTGTGATGATATGGAAAGACAATTGTTAGTGCTGTGTGGTTTATGTAAAATATGAATAAATCAAAGATAAGATTGCTACATCAATGCAAAGGACTTTGTTTCTAAGGTTTTATGTTACATTGTGTTTGTGGCTTTAGGCACGGAAGCAGATCCACTGAATTAATCCTGACTATTCATCTGTTGCAAATATTTGAATGTACTTATTAGAGTTTTGGGTTTTGCTTTTATTATTATTGCTTCTTAGCTATTATTTTTATGAACAACCTAGAGGACTTAATTGACTAAATTTTCTGCAAATCTCTATAACTTAAGCCCAGCTAATTCCACTCTCTTCATCAGTGGCATAGTAAGAGCAGAGAAACAATAAAAATAATTCTGTTATTCAAGCAAATCAGGATCAGATTTTTTGTCTTTGCACACAGAGAATATCTTCCACCAAAATTTCCCTAATAATAAATAATGTATAGTGTGTACAGCAACATTGCTAAATGTTTAATACCTTTTTTTCTGAAAATAAACATAATCTTGAATTATACATCCAGAATCTTTTCAATGGATCTGGTATTCTGTAATAGCAAAAGATAATTATTCTTCCATGGTTTAATGATACACTAAAACTATCATCTAAATACGCCATTTTTCAAGAACATTTTTAGTGATTCATACAGTATTATAAAGAGGCAACACATTTGATATTCCATGGGCTGGGAACTTTGATAAGAGGTGAGGACAATATACTGTTATAATGAAAAATGAATTTTTGCTCATTTTATAGCTGATTGAAGTCTCTCAAGTTATGCTAGCGCAGTATTGTATTAACTTACATTTATCTATCAGTCTTAAACAAACAAAAACTCTGCGTTCTTTGAACAGTGAAAAAACTACACACAGTATGTGTCCACTCTATATCATAATCTAGTCTTACGTCTTATTGCACAGCTATAGACAAGTACGCATTTAAAATAAATGTGATCCCTTTTTCAGTGAGATTTAGAAACTCAGAATAGAAATGACATAAGTTTCATGTGAAGAACCTAGTTGTTTGTTACCCTTTTTTTTTTTCTCCCTTTTCTACAAAAGGAAATTGTGAAATTTAAGAGTTTAATTTAAGTAAAAGATGTTTGGAGAGGTGAAGAAGTGCAATGACACATCCCTGCAGCTCCCAGAGCTCTGATTATTTTAATACACACATGCACAATTGTTATGTTAGGAACTACAGTGATCACCATTTGAGAGCTCTTTCTTAACACCTTAGCATTTTTATTGTACAACATGGCTCTACATTTGCTCTTGCAGGATTGATCCTGAATGGACATTTAGGATAGTAGGAGTGTTTCTAATCATGTGAATTTTTGGACGTGTGAAGAAAACTTATTTTTGACTGTAACTATTTTCTTATATTGATAAAAATTTCCTGAAATTTACAAATCAGAATTTCTGTGTTTTAACTTTGTAATCTAGATATGTTAATTAATTCTACCAGTGGCTAAACTAGTAAAGGAAAATAATATGAATAACATGAATATGAATGTTAGATTCTTATCTTCCATCCAATGATACGATACTATGATTTAGCCCTGAGTTTGCCATCTAAAGCAGATTAGACGAAATACTTTTACTGTTTTCCTGATAGTGACTATATTGTCAAAGTAAAAGTTTTCTTAAGAAAATAAAGAGAAGAAATATTGATTTTTTAAAGATAATGTGAAGACAAGTGTTATCTCTTAGGGGAAAACACAGAAGAACAATCTAAATATTTTTTCTGAAGCTATCCAAGCAAGAAGAAACTATATTAGTTAATGCCTCATTGTTTCTCATAAAATTTGGGCATTTTTAGGAGGATGTCTATAAACCTTAATCCAAAACTAATAAGACCCGTGAGTCACTGTGTTAAATACTATTTGATTTTTAACCTGTTGTCTTTTAGCGCTGATTGTTACTTATAGAGTGCTATCTAAACTTTTTAGCAAATAATATGGGAAGACAGAAGAATTTGGTCTTCAGTTTTATTGTGCTGTGAAAGTTGGTCAGTTCAGATAAGCTTATTTTAAATGTGTCTTCACATCACATGGAAAATTTGGTATTTTGTAATGATATTGTATATAGGAAGGATTAGCACAAAAAAAAAAAAAAAAAAGACAAAATATGATCAAGTTCTTCATTTGAAATAATGCCATAGTAGCTCAAGTATATCTTCATGGAACTGCACTGTGCATGCTAAATGAATCCTAAGACCTACCTAGCACCAGTCTACAGTTGACATCCTACATTTTACGACTATGCAGCTACTAACATGATTGCAATCTTTATCTTTTTCTATTCTGTTCTCAGTCTTCATTAGAAACAGAAATCTTAAGACAATTGTGCTTAAATATGTATTTGCAATCCTTTTACAATTACTGAAATAGAAGATATCTGTTGGAGTTCATCTAGGTCCATCTACTGACCTTGAAGATTTGGAATATCTGAAACTTCAAAGAATCTAAAACATTTTAATCGCTGCTTTGTCTTTCTTCTGCTTGATCTGTAATAAAGCTTTCAGTCTAAATCATTTCTTTCCTATGAACTTAGTCACAGTATCTAGACTTAACAGATTTACTGTAAGATTTGTAGTACTTGTAGTAGGAAATAGTATTGCCTATAGATGTCAGGTGATACCTGAGAACTACTTTGTATATGCAAAGAAAAGCAAAGAACTTACGCTTTAAAACAGACCCAAAGCCATAATTATTCTAGCTTAGAGAGCAAAAGGAAAGCTGAATGCATAAGGAATTAAATTCATGACAGGTTTTAACTACATGTTAATTATGCTAATATAATATTTAATGATGGTCCTCTGAAAATTTTCAGAATTCTTTTTCGTACTCTAGCTAACCAGAGAAGCATTCAAAATCCATAGAAAACTATATTTCTGGAGGTGGCAGTGTACCCAGCTGCTTAGCTCTTGGTATTGTCCTCAGACTCTTTGACTCATACCAACACTTGCAGAGGGATTCTCACATTGGTTATATAGTTGTAGGAACAGCCAGAGCCAAAAGACCATTCAAAAGCAGGGCTAGAAAGAGCAGAGAGATGAGAGCTCTCTTGTGTAGACACTCTTGTTTGAGAACTCACTGCCCAGACCAATAACTAAGGCACTAGTAAATGAAGGAGCAAATATCTCCTCTGCCCACGTCAGAAATGTTTTGCAGGTGAGTTTTAAAGTCTGAAAGATTGAGGTAGTCTCTAAGTTTGTAATGTATTCAGGAAAAAATGCACTGTTAAGACATGAAGAAGATCTTTCTTAAATACAGATATCAAAACTATCATGAGATAAATGGCAATCTGATTTTTTTCTTTTTTTTTTTTCTTTTTTTTTTTTGCAATACATAAAGCCTGAAAATTAAAATACTTTAAAATCCAGCTCTATCTTTCTAACAGATGTCCCACTTTTTCCATTTTTCTCATCTGTACATTCTTTTTCCCATCTGTCTTTTATTCCTTATTTTTTCTTTATTGTTTTTGGTTTCAAAAGATGTAAATTGCTGGGTTGTTTGTTGTATTTGCATCCCTATATTCAATCTTTATATCTCTTTCTAAAAATCTTTTTAAAAAATCTCATTATGTTATTAGAAGATTAACCTGTTAGTAAATGGTTCATGGCATCATTTTTTGCAATAAATTCTTCACATCCTTTTCTGTTTATATATAATAGTAACTAGGATTATGTCAAAACTGTGATTTTTTTTTTTTTTTAAACTACAATATATTATTACAGGAATGACCACAAGGACACACACATTCCTGAAATCTGAGGCTGTTCTTTCATTCAATTAGTGTATGCTAAGGAAAAAAAATAAGTGAAAAGATACAGATTCTAAACCTATGCCTTTAGATTTGGAAAAGATTTTCTGGCAAGTTCGGAAATCTGGAAAGCGCTACAAAAAGAGGCAAACTATGCTAAGATCTCTTAGGGCTATTTCTGTTATTTATTTAAATCTGAAACAACTCCCATTGTAATTCTTCTGAGAGTAATCATTTTCAGTGTGCAAATCAGATAATAATAAATCTACCAATTCTCCATATAGAGGTCCTTAAAATAGCAATGTGGATCACATAGAAATTATTTTGTTGAAGCCGGAATCCAATAAAAGAGGTAAGAACAGAGATGATACTGCACTTCTAATTAGATATAGAACTCAATGTCTTAAATTATCGAGACTACAAGATTTCACAAAGTTGTGAATTATCTATAGTTTTTTCTGTCTTGGGTCACTGACTGTTCACTACTCATGAAAACACGTAACTGCATTCTTCTGTTAGTCCCATAACATTTCTGCTCACTAATGCCACTTTTCATGGTTATCACTTCAAAACATATTCAGTTGTAGCTTATTTAACTTAATATTAAGCAAACGATGCACAGAATATATTCAATAAAATAAAAAAAAAAATGCAAAGTTTATTTGCAGATATATATTTCTGAATTATCTTTTTTAAAACTTTAGTTGTCAGGAATGCTGAGCACAAAAATGAGGTAGAATCCTCATAACAGATGTGTTCTTGGCTCCAACTAACTATTCACAAAGGAGAAATATATTTTCATTTTAAATACAGGATATTAGACTGTTTCTACTTAAGGCACATTTAGGATTTAAGTATTTGCAGGATTCTCCTAAGCTGTATTTTGCTTCAGCAATTGTTAGTGGCTGTTTTCTCAGCAGAAGTGAACAATGAAAATTAATGCAATCCACAGAAAAATCATATGAGACACAAAAAAAAGTTGAATTTTAGGATTAATTTGTCTGTCCAAAGTTGCTAAATCCATATAAAACTGTATGTGTATATTTATTACTTAATGGCATCCATAGATAAGAAGCATTTAGAATTTGACACAAAATAACCGTACCTTATTGTACTGAAAAGATTTCAGAGATATTTCAGTTCTTTACTGTGTTGCAGACTCTTCACGTACATTGAAAAATTACTCTAAATGTGGTATAGCCTGCAAAATAGTTTCCATGCCAGGATGATCCTGATATTTCATAAAACTGAGGTAAGATGCTGCTTGCTATTGCTTGTGCACAGGGAATTTTACTGTGGCAAAAACAAGATGGCCTTCCAGTACTTGAAGGGAGCCTATAAACAGGAGGCAGAACAACTGTTTACGTGGGTCGATAGCGATAGGACAAGGGAATGGTTTTAAACTAAGACAGGGGAGGTTTAGGTTAGAATCTAGGAGGAAGTTTTTCACACAGAGGAGCACTGGAGCAGGTTGCCCAGAGAGGTTGTGGATGCCCCATCCCTGGATGCATTCAAGGCCAGGCTGGATGTGGCTCTGGGCAGCCTGGTCTAGTGGTTGGTGACTCTGCACGTAGCAGGAGGCTTAAACTAGATGATTATTGTGGTCCTTTTCAACCGAGGCCATTCCTTGTGTCGACGGTTTACGGGCTGGTTTGGCCCAGTTCCGTGACTAGCGGGGCGGAGGGATTTCGCAAAATCCGTGCCTCCAGAAAAGGGAAACAGGGGACCCCAAAATAATTAAAAACAGTGGCAATGATCTGAGGAACAAGCTAATTTACTAAATACGGTATCAGAATGCAAGATAACACACTATAATACAGTATAATTAGAATTGAATCTAATAAATCAAATATAATGAGAGAGAAAGATTGTCCGAAAGCTGGGTAGGCCTCCCATAATGCTGAGGTGAGATGCGCAGTCCGGTTGAGCAGCAGAGAGAGAGTCTGACAAAGAAGAGCCCGGTCAGATGACCTACCAAGGCCTTATATCTGTTCCCCCTGAGCAGAAATGATAAAAATACAGCGAACAGTCTTCTGGGGAGCGTAGTTCTTCTTCTTTTCTGGGACAGGTACCCAGAACACTTTAACTCCCAGTGCACTACATGATGTTATGATGTGGAATACTGATAACCAAAAATCATAAAACCATGACATTTCACCTCTTATTCTACATCACTACATCATGCTTAATATATACAAACAAACCATAATTAACAAGCATTAAACACACGCACACACAAACCTATATATATACACATGGAATTACTGACTGCACTCCCCCATCATCAAATTCCCTTGTAGTACACATTGAACATCCCCATTTTTCTGCGTCACCCACCAAGTGGACCCAGGTCCCTGGGCAAAAACAGTTCCACGAAGAGGTTTGCCCTTCCCAGAAGCTGGAAAGACGCAAACCGCTTTTCCCAACATGTTCTTTACATGTACTACAGGGACCCTATCTCCCTTGACAGTATGTAGGGAGCTGGCAGGACCATCACGATTGATAGATCCTCGAGTGTTGACCAGCCAGGTGGCTTCTGCCATATGCTTCTCCCAGTGCTTAAATGTTCTGCCACCCATTGCTTTCAACATGGTTTTTAACAACCCATTTTATCGTTCAATTTTACCAGAAACTGGTGCATGATAGGGGATATGATAAATCCACTCAGTGCCATGATCTTTGGCCCAAGTATTTACAAGAGAATTTTTGAAATGAGTTCCATTATCTGACTCAATTCTTTCTGGAGTGCCATGTCGCCACAGGACTTGTTTCTCCAGACCCAATATGGTGTTTCGGGTGGTAGCATGGGGTACTGCATATGTTTCAAACCACCCAGTGGTTGCCTCCACCATGGTGAGCACATAACGCTTACCATTGCGAGAGCGTGGCAAGGTGATATAATCAGCCTGCCACGCCTCCCCATATTTATACTTTTGCCATTGCCCTTCCCCCCAGAGAGGTTTCATCCTCTTGGCTTGTTTAATTGTGGCGCATGTGTCACAGTCATGAATAACTTGTGCAATAGCGTCCATAGTTAAGTCCACCCCTCGGTCTCTAGCCCATTTGTATGTTGCATCTCTTCCTTGATGCCCCGAAGTTTCATGGGCCCACCGTGCTAGAAACAATTCACTCTTGTGTTGCCAGTCCAAGTCTATTTGAGCCACCTCAATTTTGGCAGCTCGATCTGCCTGATGGTTGTTTTGTTGCTCTTCAGTAGCCCGACTCTTGGGCACATGAGCATCTATGTGACGCACCTTTACAGCCATGTTCTTTATTTGGGCAGCAATGTCTTTCCACAGTTCAGCTGCCCAAATAGGTTTACCCCTTCTTTGCCAGTTGTTTTGTTCCCACTGCTGTAACCACCCCCATAAGGCATTTGCCACCATCCATGAGTCAGTGTAAAGATAAAGCATTGGCCACCTCTCTCGTTCAGCAACATCTGAGGCCAGCTGGACAGCCTTTACCTCTGCAAATTGGCTTGATTCTCCTTTTCCTTCGGTGCCCTCTGCAACTTCTCTTGTGGGGCTCCAAACAGCAGATTTCCATCTGCGATGCTTCCCCACAATACGACACGATCCATCTGTGAACAGGGCATATTTCTTTTCATTTTCTGGTAGTTCATTATATGCTGGGGCCTCTTTAGCATGCAATACCTCTTCTGCTGGTTATATTCCAAACTTTTTGCCTTCAGGCCAGTCCGTGATCACCTCCAGGATTCCTGGACGGCTTAGGTTCCCCATCCAAGCTCGTTGCGTAATCAACGCAATCCACTTACTCCAAGTGTCATCAGTAGCGTGATGGTTGGAAGGAACATTTCCCTTGAACATCCAGTTTAGCACTGGCAGTCGAGGTGCCAGAAGGAGCTGCATTTCAGTACCAACTACTTCGGAAGCAGCTCGAACCCCCTCATTTGCGGCTAGGATCTCCTTTTCAGTTGGAGTGTAGCACTCTTCTGACCCCCTGTATGCTCGACTCCAGAATCCCAAGGGTCGGCCTCAGGTCTCTCCTGAGGCTCTTTGCCACAAACTCCAAGTGGGACCTTTCTCTCCAGCAGTGGTGTAGATGTTCTTTACATCCTGTCCCGTCCGTACTGGCCCCAGGGCCTCGGCACGGGCTACCTCCTGCTTAATCTGTTCAAAAGCCTGCTGCTGCTCAGGGCCCCACACAAAATCATTCTTCTTCCACTTCACCTGATAAAGGGGGTTTACAATAAAGCTATAGTTTGGAACATGCATTCTCCAAAAGCCCACTACGCCCAGAAAAGATTGTGTCTCTTTCTTATTTACTGGGGGAGACATGGCAGTGATTTTGTTGATCACATCTATCGGGATGTGACGACGTCCATCTTGCCACTTTATGCCTAGAAACTGAATTTCCTAGACAGGTCCTTTCACTTTACTTCGCTTAATAGCAAAACCAGCACGCAGAAGGATCTGGATTATTTGCTCTCCTTTCTCAAAAGCTTCCCTTGCTGTGTTGCCCCACACAGTAATGTCACCGATGTACTGTAAGTGCTCAGGAGCACCGCCCTGTTCCAGTGCGGCTTGGATCAACCCATGGCAAATGGTTGGGCTGTGTTTCCATCCCTGGGGCAAACGATTCCAGGTATACTGAATGCCCCTCCAGGTGAAAGCAAACTGTGGCCTACATTCTGTGGCCAAAGGAATGGAAAAGAAGGCATTAGCAATGTCAGTGGTGACCAGTTCCGTGACTAGCGGGGCGGAGGGATTTCGCAAAATCCGCGCCTCCAGAAAAGGGAAACAGGGGACCCCAAAATAATTGAAAACAGTGGCAATGATCTGAGGAACAAGCTAATTTACTAAATATGGTATCAGAATGCAAGATAACACACTATAATACAATATAATTAGAATTGAAGCTAATAAATCAAATATAATGAAAGATTGTCTGAAAGCTGGGTAGGCCTCCCATAATGCTGAGGTGAGATGCGCAGTCCGGTCGAGCAGCAGGGAAAGAGTCTGACGAAGAAGAGCCCGTCAGATGACCTACCAAGGCCTTATATCTGTTCCCCCTGAGCAGAATGATAACAGCACAGCGAACAGGCTTCTGGGGAACGTAGTTCTCTTCAGGCACAGGTACCCAGAACACTTTAACTCCCAGTGCACTACATGATGTTATGATGTGGAATACTGATAACCAAAAATCATAAAACCATGACACCATGATTTTATGATATTTACATTTTCACTCAGTACTCAGATACTGCAAAGACTAAAGAGGTTTAGGACTCCTTTGGAAATTTTACCCCAGCTCAATACCATGAGATACACTGTTCATTTCTCAGCTACATTCAGTCTGCCGTTTGACAGTGAGTTTCACTAACATTTTTTGGAATCAAACTCCAAAGGATGTGTGAGATTCCTCTTTGTGGACATGAGGACTCTTTATTAACTTAGTTGATGTTTATAGTAGTAATAGTAATGGGAAATCATTTGGGCAGCTCCACAATATCAACTAAGGATCCACATTCCTTCAGTCTTCAAGACTTCATTCCCCTCTTGCAATTGCAGATACCAGCTGGAGGAATAAGTCAAGAAATCTTATTTTACATAATGTAAATATGGTTTTATTTACATTCAAATGTAGCAAAGTTGTTGCACACGGGTTAGTAGTGTTTCATAATATACTTGGGGAATGTAGAAATTTCCTAAGAGTTACATGAGATTTATTCTTTGTACTCCAGTGATATTTTGAAAGTTGTCTATAAGCTTCTTTGAGGCTAAGGAAAAAAAACACATTTTTAAACAACAATGCAGTAGTTAATCTTCTCTGACATTTGATATGTATTTAAGCAGCCAAAAATTAAACAATCAAGTAAATGAAAAAAAATAGAATAAGGAAACTAGTAAAATATCTTTTTTTTTTTTCTATTCAATTAATTATGTTGACTTTTTATATTACTCTCTTGTAAGTACTATAAAAGATAGGGTATACTTATGTTCAAAATGTCATCCACCAGCTCTCCTCGTGTTTTCTTAAATGTGTATGTTCTCTGGCTTACTTTTTGTTATAATAATTATGAAAGCTTTTGGGATACAGGATTGAAAGACAGTATTGCATTAAGTTCTTGGCTATCACAGTTAAACCCATTATATAATTCTATTAATAAATGTATTCATCTTCATCTGGAAAAAGTTTTGTTCCTTGTCTCCACGATATCTTGCTGACAACTTTTATCCAGAATCTTGTTCCTCTAATGGTTAGAATATTTATTCCAATTCCAAGCCACAAGTTAGCTATGGCTAGTTAGTACTAATTTATTCTTCTTCTGCAGTTATCCCTTTACCCCGTTATATCCAATGAGATTAAAAATGTCATTTCTCAAACAAATTGTCCTCCATTCTATTATTATCTATCCTTCAAGGTGAGTCATTTTGCATAACCACAGCAACTCATTTGCAAGGCACAGATTGTGCATTATTGTAACAGTGGCAAAGGTTCCTACAATGTCAATCCTCTTTTTTTTTTTTTTTTTTAATGTCAATCAATGTAAACTGGGTAGAAATGTAATTCCACCAACACAATGTCAAAGTTGTACACTATACAGTTATACATTATAGTTATACTTTAAATATAGTTATATAAGACAGTGAAGAACATAACAGAGTATTCTTCATGAGGAAAGATACAACCCCTTCCCTCCCTCCTCCCCTCCCCCTTCCCTCCCGTTCCCTACCCTTCCTTCTTTTCCCTTTTCCCCTTCCCTTCTGTTTTCTTTTCCTTTTTTCCATGACATTTTAGGTTCCTTCTTTGTGAATTATTAAAAACTTTTGAAACATACATAAATAGACAAAATAGGAACTTCCAACTGAATAGCCTTCCAACTGAACCTGCAAAGCATGAATAAAACATACTGAACCTCTAATCTAATCTCGTTGCCTTTAGTCAACTTCAAATATGTACACTGGGAGTTTGCTTTCCAATTGCAAATTTTTAAAGAAAATTTCAACAGGAGTCATTCTGATTTTAAGTTGAGACTAAAAAGAATTGCAGTTCATATACTTCATGCTCTTCTTTCTTAGTGAATATCTCTTTGAGGTCTCAAATTTCAGATAGTAAGTTTCAATATTTGATTTTGCTGAAATTTATGTATTAAATAGTTACTATTTTGCATCTCATTCAGCTAGCACGTTGACATTATATGTTAAAGAATCACAAGTTTCTACAAGTATCTAACATATTTTCAGAAATTTAAGCAAAATGCAAATTTTAAAACTGTCAGAAAATAGTTTTTTTCTCAATTTTGTTTGTCATGAGAAAGCTGCTTTTATTTGACTGTTTTGGAGATTTTTTTAATATGCCTTCTTAAAGTGAAAAATGATAAGAGTTTGCCTACATGTTTCCAGGAACTTTCCATTATTTCTCGAGATCTGGTTTCTGTGACTGAGGTTTTTACCCATTTTCAAGACATGCGTATTCTTAGAAGGTGAAGTGATCCCCCATAAACTGACATTTGTTTTTTCTCAAATTTAAATCATTACTCCTTAAAAAGCTTTAGAAGGCTTTCCACTTCAGTCAGATGCCCTTCCGATGTTTTATGGAAAAAAAATGAAGTCATCTAAATATGTGCGGATGACTTAAACTTTCAAAATAAGGCTGAGATCATTTAGTGCCTTTTAAAAATCCCTTTGGAGGACTGAGATAGTTGACAGGCTGTTGTAAATGCATATTTTTTCCTCCTTGATCTTCACCTACTTTTATTTTATATGATTTTTAATTTTTAATTTGAGGATATCCAGATTCTCAGTCCAAAACAGTAAATTTTCTGTTGATATGTTATCCATAAAATCTGGCATGCAAGAAAGTCAGTAAATATTCTGAGTTATTTATGCATTCTGTTCTGTTTTGTTATTAATTAAGATTGCTGGATTTTTATAATTTTTATAATTTATAATTGTGTATGTTCATTAAGCAATGAAAATTAACTAATCAGAACATCTGCAGCATGGAGTTTAGGCTTTTTCAGTGCTCTCTGATATTATCAAAGGAGTTAGAGTTCCAGATAGGTATATATCTTTGCATTATTTATCTTATAAGATACTGATAGTTAACCTTATGTATAAACATCTTTTAGTTCTTCTTATGTGACATTGTCTTGGTGGGAGATTCCATTTTCAGTGTCTTTTGTCCTCCTATCACCTACAAAAAAATATCTGACCAGTCGTGAAATGTCTGATTCATGAAATAATTTATGTCATGGGACCTATGAAGGGGAGCAGAAGGGCAGACACTGATCACCAGCAATAGGAACTGAGAGAATGGAATGGAGCTGCATCAAGGAATGGGATGGTGGTGGTTGGGCTGGGAGAAGGAACTTCATCAAGAGAATGACTGGACACTGGAACAGGCTCCTCTGGACAGTGGTCAGAGCACCAAGCCTGCAGGAGTTCAAGAAGCGATTGGACAATACTCTCAAGCATATGGCTTGATCTTTTGGTGGTCTTGTGTGGAACAGGGAGTTGAACTCATCAATCTTTGTGAGTCCAAGCCAACTCAGGATATTCTGTGTTTCTACGAATATAATGTAATCAAATATTTTCCAATTAGCGTGTTCACTATCATACAGTTCCAAATAATTGTTATGTGTGCTCTTTGTTCTGTTGTCCAAAATTTTACATAACATAATGCTGTGAAGCTTACTTGATAAGTTTGATGGTTAATAACTACTGTTATTAATAATAACTAATAATATAGTAATAAGTACTATTAAGTAACATAATTAACATTATAATTACTAATAAATATAAAAATATTTTTACTATACATAGCTGTTGATTAGCCTGATTTCTAGTCATCATATTGTTTCTGATGTGTTGATGAAATAATTGTTAATTAACTTACTCCACTGTTTGTGTTCCAGACTTGGGCTGACTTTAGCTCACTTCGATGATTCTTTGCACTTATTTGAAAGGACTTTTTTTTTTTTACATTCTTTAAAATTAATTAATCCCTACTTAGCACACAATAGATCCAATATTCTGAAGGCTGTGTGTAGTCATTTCTTACTGCTACAGGATGAATTTCTCCAACTCTAGCTTACAGAGAAGGCACTAAGTTTTCTAAATACTCTACAATATTCTCTAAATATTCTACAAGCCATTTTTTTTTTCAGTAAGTCACTTATTTGTAACTTACTTTGAGATTTAGTCCTTTTTTAAAATCCTCCAATCCTCAATTTTAAATGAGAAAATTGAAAGCAATCTAACACCATACACCATAGACTTCTGATGTACCTTGAAGTGTAGGACATTCAATTAAAATGTAGGAAGAGATACCAATAATGAAAAGTATTTACCATGATCAGTGAAGGGTTCTTGGGTCCAAGTGAAGTGCTAACACAGTTTGCTGTAATAAAATGTGTAGCTAGACAGCAGGAAAAGTCTTCCAGAGGTATAAATCAGCAGAGCTCCATAAAAGTCCACGTTTGTCCACTGGCTCTGGTGAAAAAATAGTGATTTAAGCCAGGTGAGAACCTGGATCATTGTGTTTACAATCAAAGCCAATTGCAAAGCATGCTAAAAAGTTTCAAGTCATCAAATTAAGGGTAGGCACACAAGCAGTTTGATACATGATCATACAACTGACATCACAGACTAGATTTATCATGATTTTGATATAGTAAGTCTTGAAAATGTATTATGGGAGGCAGATTGTCTAATTTTAATGCTTCTAAACTGGAATATGTTTAAAATATTTTCAGTGCACTAATAATTTTGAGACACTTGCTGTTAAACTGGTTGTACTCAGAAATCTGGTGAATTCCAAATGAAATAATTTAGGACACTTCAGCCCGCATGCGATAGCATTAGTAGTATATAGTTTTTTACATTTAGAAAAACAGGTTATGTTCTTTAAGAATATCTTTATTAATCTTAGCATAACAAAATTTTATATATAATTCAAAAGGTTTTACCATTTTTCCTAGTCCTTCTCAAAAAAAAAATTCCTTTCACTTCAGATTTGTTCAAAATGTAAGAGAGTACCTTCTGAGAGGTTCTCAAACTGTGGCACGTGTAGTTTGATGGATTAGATTTTCCAAATCTGAAAAAGAAAACAAAATGATGCACTGTTTTTAAATTTGCATTCAATTTATTTAAATCCACAGAAATATAATAAAAAACAGAAAAACACAACATTTTCTCTGTACATTCATTTATCCAAATGTCATTCACTTTATTTATGTTTTCGTGTAAGTCTATAATAATGTTTTGGTTTGTTTTTATTATTTTGGCTTGAGATTTTTTACAAAAATTATATCTACAACTAAGTGTATAAAAACATTTGATTTGTTTTCATAAATATTTTACATGTACAACTCAAGAATTTTGAAACATCTACATCTCTAATTTAATAGACTTAAAATATGGAACAATATTATGTATCCTATCAGAGAAATGTTGATAATTTAAAACCTTCATATAGTGAAAGCTTAATGTGCTGAATAAATTTCTCTACTTGAAACAGTAGCAACTCAAAAACACATTTGAATTTTTTACCTGCTTGCCTAAATGTATATGCTAAACTATTTAGGAACTTCTACGTAATAAGAGAGCAAGAGAACCCCCTAGTGCATAAAGTATGAATTAAACATGAAATTGAAACTGTCCATCAGAGGTATATATGCAAGCTAGGTTTAGTAGTACCACTGTGATGTAATTTTGTGAGTGAGCTTGTGTGAGTGTTGTATTCCAGTGAGGAAGACATCAAAATTATTCCTGTGGATAATTTCAAATATTGAACAAATTCAGTATGAAAGCTGCAAGTGTACCTTTTTGCTAATGAACATCTCTGTATGTTTCTCGTAATTGTTGATTTCAACAGGTATTGAATGATGGCAAGTCCTGATGTGAGTCCTTACCTTTCCATGTTCACCCTAGCACATTCCTATTTCAAATGTTTCTTTCATTCCTTATGCTCTTTGATCCCTTCGGTAACACTTTTCTGCTTTTCTCTGGTCTTTTCTTTTGGATAAATCTTCTTCAATTAAAAAAAATGTGCCAATAGTATATAGCAATGGTACTGATGTACCAAAAACTTCACTCTGGAATCATTATCAAATACTATTATGTCCTTAAAAATGAGTGAAGATGTCTAATTTGACATATACACACTTTGTATATGACATGGACAGCTGTCAGAGACAACTCAAGATTCCAGCACTGGAGAATTATTTGTCTCTATTATAGCTATTAGATTACTTTGTTTTACTCTTTCACCCCAGTTCTGTACTGAGACTTTTTTACTGACTTTGATGAAGTTATCCCTCATCCCAACAAATTCTATGAGATCTAAATTAGCTTCTGTGTTTTTGTCTGTTTTAGGTACATGACAAAAACAAACTGAACCCTATCTAATCTTATTTCCAAAGGTGCTTCTGCATTCTTTTTGCTGTCAAGATTGCTAAGAAGATGTTTCAGAGGTCTTAGTGGTATAGCACTGTTAATATCCTACTTCATTGTGATGACTTTTAGATCATATATAGACTCATTTTTTTATTGTCACTGATTGCAAATTCAGGATCTGATATTCAGGAGCTTTTGCCACTTATTAAGTGAACTGGAAGCTATGACATTAACTAATGTATATTCTAACAAAAGAAAATCTTAAGGGAAATGCATTTCATCAGATTTTTTTTTTCTTATGAGTTGTTTCCACCCCCACCCGCCCCAAATCTGAATCTCTTTCTTCAGAGATCTCTGTTTTTATTTCATTTCTACCTCCCTCATCCTTCTGTCAGTTATTTGTCTCTCTCCTCAAAATTTTCAAAGCCCAGGAAGACTGATACTATATACTGTTACTGCCACATTTGAGTGTTTAGGCAGTTGAGAATAATGCGTCCTTTTCTCAATATGTTCATTCTGCCCTTTGGCTGCTCCCTGTCAAGGGACGTGCTGCGCAGGAGATGAAATAAATAATTGTACTCAGTCATCAGTTTGGGAAACAGAACTAGGGGAAAGATTTAGAAATAGGTCTCCTGTCCACTCAGCAGTTAGAGAAAAGAACATCATAAAACAGCAAGAAGAGGTGAAACAGGGAGAAAAACACAGGGCAGATAGCCAAGACAACCCAGTGATGAAGGAGGCCAACCAGAGAGCCTAAGGAAAGCCTGAGCATCCAGCCAGAAGCCATGAGTTAAGCAATTCTTGTGGGAAAGCTTGACTGTGGGATCATAGCACTCATCAGGAGTCCAACGAGAAGTAAAGACAGGTGTAGAACTCTGAACCTCATAAGTCATTCTGTAACCACAGTCCAAAAAAAATAAAAACCTCATTAGTACTGGAAAGTTTGACTTTGGCTGTGCTCACTTGACCAAACTAAGTACTCGTACCAAAAGTATCAAGCTGTACTGGTCAAACGTATTGCATAACCTCATTCTGTGTCAGGTCTCCGTCGTGTAAACCTTGAAAACTGTCTTAACTCCAGAGAAGTTTTGTTTATACAAGCCAACTGAAATTCTAGATCTCAAAATGAGAAATTAATTGATTTGTTTTATTACCTTTAAAAGCATGCTCATGGGGTAGCAATAGAAAAAAGAAAAAAGAAAAAAAGAAGAAGAAGAATGCTGTAAAAACTAAATGGCTTCTTCACAAAAGTGGGTCTGGCCCTGTCAGTGGTGAAGTGCTTGCAACATCGAAAGACTAGCTCCTGTTAGCGTGTACTTTAAATTTAAAACAATATTTAAAAATCACAGAGGGTGGTACTAATATCACAGGACTTCAGGGATTTAATTCATTTATCTAGTCATTTAAAGCCATTTGGGACTTCAGGAATCAGTCTGGTTTCAAATCACTGCTTCAGAAAAGCATGGGTTTCCTATGGATTCCATGATATCTGCCATCCTTAGACAAGTGTCTCTAACTGCAGCCTCTTAGATTGCAGTAAATGTCTGTGTAGATAATTAACTAAATGAAGCCTCTTGTGTCTAGGCCATAGATGTCTACATCTGAGCTTGTGATCTTCCACTTTTTTCACAGAGAGCAAACAGAAATTGATGCCTTTACACCTCACCAACAATGTTGAAATGTGTATGTCCTATTCAGAATGATTGCATCAAATAAATGCTGGTTCAGTCTCCACTGACTATAAAGGTAATCATCTTAGATTACATGGTTATTGCCATCTAGCACCACCACGGTGTTCTTACTAGAAGAACACAAAACCAAGTCCTCTTCTGTATCTACTCTTATCTCTGTTCTCTTTCTTATCACTGTAAGGTTTATGCTGATCACAAAACCATTAATACCAATACCAGATTCTATATGCTTGCCTGGTAAGATAAACTGCCATTTGTTCCCTCAGCTGTGGAATGATTGGCCCTGTGAGCTACCTATTGCCTTTATTTGCATGGTAATAGAAAAGCTTTAGGGATTTCAGCTATTTAGTTCCATATAGGACACAGTAATACAGGAAAAGTATTTGATTTGATTCTCATTGCTGATGGATCTCATTCTGACCATAGTAATCTTCTTTTGCAGATAAATGTAATCATCTTTTCATAATAGATCTTACTAACCACATTGTTTAGTATGAAGGCTGCTCCAAAAGTAATGCCTATTTTATGTTGGCCCACAACGTCGGAGAAAGATATTGGTGATATGTCAGTAGAGAATTAATCTTCTCTCCAACATTCTGTTAGATTATCTTGCTGTGCAACAGATGGCAACAGAGGGCCAGTCTGGCAAATTGACATCTGACATGGAAGTGCATATGAAGCAGAGGTGTCTCATTGAATTCCACCATGAAGAAAAAATTGCATTTGTTGACATTCATTGATGCTTGCTGAACATTTATGGAGACCAACAGTGGATGTGAGCACAGTGAGGCAGTGGGTGATGCATTTCAGCAGTGGTGACAGTGACATCAAAGACAAGCCACGTTCTGAACAGCCATATGTAGATGTAACACTGTGAAATGAATAGCATCTCAGTTAGCTCATTCAGGAAATCAGCTAATGGTGGTGACTACGTTGAAAAAAATTGTTTCATAACAGAGAGTTTTTTCAGTCGAAGATTGTTACTGTTCTCTTTGTAGGTGTTGAAGTTTCCATGGAAAAAAATAGGAGGCATTACTTTTGGAGTGACATACGTAGATTAGCTTTCTGAGGGACAAACCAAAGGGTCAGAACAACTTGAGCTGTTTGCCAGAGAATACATCTGTTGGCTTTCTTAATAATGTCTTTAGTTGAACATCTGCACGACTGATGACAACTGATTGTGTCTTCCATCCTCTCACGAGAGAAAACAATGAAAGAATACGTCAGTGTTTTTCACCTTGGAAAAATCAGTTTCATTTCATCTAGAAGAAAATAAAGGATGGAGCTGGCACAAACATTTTGTTTAGCTAAATCAGATTTATCTTTTGAATAATTAGTTTGTATCCAGTACAACTAAAAATGTGAGGGAATGTTAATATTTAAAATGATGAGGATACAGAAATGTGCACATGCACATACAAAAATGTATACCATTGAATTCAGTCTATAAAAGCATACCATTGGAGAGCTGTGAAACAGCGTACATATATAGACATATGGACAGGTAGACATCTTTTCATAGTAGTAAAGACAGAAGATTTTTCCACATCTGCTTCTTAAAAACAAATTTAATTCCTTTGCATATAAAACAAAGAATTTGAAAGATCACAACAGATAGAATCTTCACACGTGCAAATCAGAGTATGACATAAACTCAGTAAAAAGTTGTCTTCTATATTTTAACTCATGTGCAGACAAATGTAAATCAGAAAGTAGGACTACTTTCATTATTTCAGTCAGATTATGATTTTCCAATATTTCTCTTTTTTATTTGTGTATTTAATAATATTTGTTGTAATTTTTAAAGTATATTTACTGGTAAATAAAATACTGTCCACTGTTTTTGATAAAATGTACTTGCTGCCAGATGATAAACACTGAGAGATTCCACATACTGAGACTGTGTGGAAAGTTAAGGCATCTAGGCTTTCTTGGCACCTTAGTATACTATTCAGTTTATTATTACCCGTTTACTACTGCACCATACTTAGCAAATTCAAAATCCTGAACTCCTGAAGGAACAGGACACTTTTCTTCCCAATAAAGATCAAATATTATTTGGCTATAAATTAGATTATTTATACATTGTAAATATAATGTTTTATTACAGGAATTATTAAAAAAAATTAAAAATTTTTTCTATTTTTTTTTTTGTAAAAAAAAAGAATAAATGAGAAAACAAAACAGTAATTCAGATCAGGAAGGGGAAATCCTCTGTAGAAAATGTTAAAATGAATCAATTTTCTACACAATATTTAAAATGTAAAGACTATTTTTGATCAGGAGCTAGATAATCAGAAACAAATATAAAGTAGAGTAGGCAGATGCAAGGGCTGCTTTAAAAGCGATACCTAATTTACTATGTTTGTTCATGGCATCAGAGGAGGATGTTGGTGATATGGCAGTAGAGAATGAATCTTCCCTCCAAAATTCTATTAGATCATATTGCTGTGCAACAGATGGCAGCAGAAGGCCAGTCTGAAAAAATGGCATCTGACATGAAAATGCATATGAAGTAAAGGTGTATTTTTTACTGAATTCCTCTATGCAGAAAAAATGGCACCCACTCACATTCACTGATGCTTGCAGAACATTTATGGAGACCGAACATTGGATGTGAGCACAGTGAGGCAGTGGGTGATGCGTTTCAGCAGTGGTGACGGTGACAGTAGGTCACCTCCACTGGTGCAGAGAGCAGCATGCAGGCTCTTGTTCATCGCTGGCTAAAATGCAAAGCTAATATTGGTATCTACTTTGAAAAAAAGTGTTTTGTAGCTGAGAATTTGCTCAATCAAATAGTGTTATTGTGCTCTTTTGTTTCCATGGAAATAAATAGGAGGCATTACTTTCCAAACAACATAAATATTTTCTAAATCAACAACTTCAATTCTGTAGTTTAAATAAGGTAGGAATATTCTAGAATATTGTTCCTGATAACAATGTTAAATAAAAAGTACCACATATATATATATCAACAATAAAAGGGAAAGGTAAGGAAGAGATTTTGTTCCTGCTACAACAGAAATTTTGCTATTGTCCTTTTTTTCTTTTTCTTAAGAAATTCTCATTTTTATTAACATTTCTAAAGTAAATTTATTGGTATATTTAGGTGTATTAAGGACCCACTCACAACTTATCAGCCCTCTGTACTAATAATGGCAGCCCAGCTAGCTTTGGAAAAAGAAATAACCCAACTGTCAATTATATTACATCAAAATAATGACAACAGTCACTGTTCATAAATCAGGGAACCTCAAAATAATTATATTATTTTATAAATACCAATACGCATGCTAAAAAAATGCTTTTGAAATTTATGTAACTTGACATGCACTGATATTTCTTCCGCGAAAAAAAAAATCTGATATTATATTTTATTGACAACTTAATGACACATAATAAAAATGTTAATACTCCACAGAACTTTTAAAAGCACTGTGGTCATACCTTCACAGTAGTCCATGACCATAGATAATTGGTTACTGTCCATTCGTGTGGATTTTTACATCAGAACTATTAAAAAAGGAGACCAGTTTCATGATAACTGCAATGTCTAGGAGCCTTGCAACTAGTTTCAAAGTTGAGTATCTCTTGTTAAACTCATTCAGATCTCTAATTCTTACTTTTATTCCTCATGTTGTGCATTGGTATACAGGCACTTCAGAGAAGAAAAAGGAGGAGATGATGCGGGTTTCCATGGAGGAGTTCAAGAGGATCCCCATAGCTAAACACACCCTGAGGTGGCTGGCCTTCTGGCTCTTGTCATGGGTGGCAGTCAGGGAGTGTTTGTCACTGTTCTGGTTGGCCTGGCTTATTCCTCTGTTGGCTGCACTGACATGAACATTGTTATTTTGGACTCCACACTCTACGTCCTTCAGCTTAAAGCTCATCTATCTGTACTATCTAAAATATATCCCTGCAGCCTGAACTTTTTGCCTGTACTCTATCTACAGTAAATGGAGAGAGACAGGAATCTACACAGAAAGTTTAATCACCTCTGGGTATTTATTTCAAGAAGAAATATTTTTTTCTTGGGAGGTGCCTACTTCTATTGACAATAGAGGGGAATCAAAATGACTAGCATAGCACAGACCTCTAATTTTTAGATACTTGATACTAGATTAAATGCTACCCATCTCATATGACTGCCTGGTTGAAAACTGATGAATTTATGACATAAACTGATATAAAAATGTTGACCTGTAAGTCAAAGATTGTATGTTTGCAATTCTTATTCTTTTGTCTTGGTGAAGAATGAGAAATACTGATATTCATCAAACTGTAATTCTTATATTAGAAATTATTTCTCTGTGTACAATGTAAATTATATAAAAGAAAAGAAGGCAACACTCGTTAAAACCCTATCTGATTAAGTGTTTTAAAAAGTAGAATTTTAAAAATCCCTAGAGCATAGCATTACATTTCTTGTGAATTAAGATGAATTGTTTCAAGTGATGAGTTCTAACTCTTTATTCAGTGTACTCTCTGTCATTAACACATTCGTATAAAGATGAAGTCTTGCATTAGTAAAAAATCTTAAGGGTGAGGCTGTCAAAGATACAAAAGGTAAGCTGACATCTAAGTTCTGTTATGAGAGTTTGCTTGCAGAAATTGTGCATCTCTGTGACAGACTTGTCTTTGGAAATCTCTTAATGTAAAATAAACTCCTCAGTACAGCTATGAAAGAAACAGTTAACAATTGGAATCATTTGACATGGAAAATTGTTACTTGGAGACTGCATACATTGGTTAAATGCCTGATGTTTTTTTACAGATTTTTTTTTTGTTGCGAGAGTCAGCATTGCTGTTGCATGAATCTACTTGTTCTAAATGAGCAATTAAGCTATTAGGTAAAATGGATTAAGATGCTGAAAAAATTTCTCTCCCTCTCCCCACCCAAATTTTTATTTTCTTTCTCCTTTTGTCTTGTTTAAGCAAGTGACCTGTTCCTCAGA
The DNA here is from genome assembly GCA_016647715.1 of Pavo muticus. Classification (NCBI taxonomy): domain Eukaryota; kingdom Metazoa; phylum Chordata; class Aves; order Galliformes; family Phasianidae; genus Pavo; species Pavo muticus. The sequence continues at coordinate 66,076 of JACDJE010000900.1, read as the reverse complement.
GTAACAAAAGTGAATAGATGACAAAGAGTTGACAAGTGAGTCTAGTCAAACTTAATCATATCTAATCAAATTATGTTCACTTTTTTTAAAGAAAGGCTTTGGTTACACTAAGAAGTCTGGCACTAAAGACTACGAGTAGTGTTTCACTGTACTTTTCCATTTGAAAATACAGTTTAAGAAATTTTCATCCATTATTTTCATTTTACAACGAAAAAGAGACTTTGGATTAAAACAATCTGTGGGTTTGTTTAGCTTACTTGGTACAATTTGTATGCTCTCCCATTATTTGATTAGTCTCCTTTTAATTCTTTTTATTTTTTAATTTCTTACTGCATGAAAATTCATATTTTGTTGCCATTTATTCTAGTTTACCATGTTTTGTTTTGAAATTGACTTATAATCTATTCTAAAGGGTTGTTTTTGTTGTTTTTATTTTATTTTATTTTTTATTCCAAACAATAAGTTTGCAAATGCAGAATTAGGATTCATCCAGCTGTAGCTCATTTATTTTCCTGGGACTTTCATAGCCTCCAGGCTAAACATCTGTGAAGACTACACTCTCTTCTAAGGAGTTACCTCCTTTTCAGAAGCAGCCATATAACACTGAATTTACATTATACTATACAGCCTTTGAAGCATGCACCATTGCCAGAAGTGAAATCAGAACTCCAACCAAGTGTATACTTCAGCAGCTTGGGAGTGTTAGTTCACAGAGACACCTTAGAATGGTAGTATGTGTCAATATAGTAGTTACAAACCTCCCTAAATACTGATATGTGGTTATTTCAGTGGAGATTGCAAAACATTTCTTGAGCGTGTCCTAAATTGTTGAAAGCTTCTTGAAGCTATCTGTGAATGTGAATGAGACTTTAAAGGATGAACATATCTCAAAGCAATCAACATTCTTAGCCTGTATGTATCTTAAAGTTCACTTTGCAAAAGTGAACTACTTTGAGTTTTTTATTTTTGTATGGATTCTGTATGCAATTGTTTTAACCAGTGGAACTGAACACTTCATAATGCTTAATGTACTCAATTAAAAACTTCATCCTGTTCATACACAAGACCACAGTAATATCCATTAATAAAACTATATAGCCTGCATCTTTAAACGAACTTCTAAAAACAGGAAAAAAAAATATTCAAATATTTAATATATATGTGGATTAGTTCCCATGAGTCTTAAAAAAACGAGTAATTATTTTTATTATTCTTGAAAGTGGTGAAAAATAAAACATTCCACAGAAAGGACTCCTTTGTTATTCAAAATCTACAGTCTAGGAACATCTAAATACTTATTGTCTTCCAAATAACAACAAAGCAGAACCATCAATTAAATGCACAAGTTACGGAACTATGTGAAACTGCAAAAGTTGTAAGGTTAAATGAAGGAAAAACAACGAATTAAGTGGCAGAACAAGACAGCTTTTCAATCCCATCTATCTATTCCTCATTTTTATCAGTTAAGAGACACTGAGAATTAGAGTTTCCCTGGAACCTTAATCAGTGTCAGAAGGTACTAATTAAAGGGGTAGAATGGGCAGCAGCAGGCAAGAAGCACTAGCAGTAAGATAATAAATTTGAGTCAAGAAAAACAGAATAACTGAGAAAATGATAGTAAATAATAGAAACAGATTAGAAGAATTAAATAATTGAAAAGTGTAACAGTGGAAACTTGATGTGAGTGCTACATGTCGACAAAGAACTGTAAAAGAACTACTGTAACCTTTGTTTTTTGCTTTTAACACAGACATTTCTTGACATACAATTAAAGTAGATTTGGTGGATTAAGAAATAAATGTCTCAGAGCCTGTGGGAATAGAGTTGTTAGATCTAGCGTCTTGGCCATGACCCAGTTTGGATATTGCCCTAATTTTTTAAGGCTGCATATGATACCTTTCTGTACTTCCCATCCTAAACTGCTAAGTAATCTCACTTTATATTGTCAAACAGATGCTTATTCTTAAGTAGTTTATGAGCCTTTCTTATGAAAGATGGTATATTTAACAGTCTGGGACAAATAAATACCTTAGAGTTGCCAATAGGAATTTTTCTGTGGAAAAAGCCATAAAGGTAAGAATTCTCAGAACTCCTGCTGCAATAGTCTGTCCATGAAGGACAAATAGCACAAGTAGGAACATATCTGAACATTTTGCTTCTGGCAATTGGACTTCTCTTTTTGTACTGGTTGTATTTAATGAACTTCTCTTAGAGAGAAGGGAAAGGATTTGGAGTCTTACTGATGAGTTCAAGAAATGGCATTCATATATATTGTGGGAGTGGATTTTGATAGAGCTACTTTCATCTAATCAACAGAACAAGAATTCTGATTTTATACATCTAAACAGATAAATTTTAATTCTGAGACAGATCATTGACCTCCTTAAGTCTTTTGCTGGGCAGTGAACTGGGTAATGAATCCTTACAATTGTCATTAATGAGAAATAAATCCTTCCCTTAGGAAATAAGACCATTAGTCAAAGTTGATAAACTCACTTGCCAGGACAAATTTCTTCTGGCTATTCTTGTACAAGCACAGACAGACGTTCTGGCTTTTGTGACTGTTTGGCCAGTGCAATAATAGGTAGTTATAACTAAAGGGGAGGAAAGAGTTATAAAATAATTACCACATTTTTGTTTATGCCAAAGGCCCTTTTACAGTTTATTTCCTATCTGTATTTAGCAATGTTTCCACTATGATGGTTGTCAGAATCATTATTTCTGAGCTTTATTTATTTATTTATTTATGTTATTGAAGTGAAAACATATCCTACGAAGAATTCTGTTGCAAACTCTGCTTTCATTGTAATTTTTGTTCTTGTTTAATGGTTCTTTCTGCTGTTTTGCTATTTCCTAGGTTGATGAGTGTTACAACAGATATTTTGGAGGGTTACTGGGTGAAGGTAAAGTTCAGACAGGCTGCCTACTTAGTGACAGCTGCCAATGGAGTAAACTGTTCTAATATGGAGTTCAGCCTTACAATGGCCTGCTTCACCATTTGGGGACTCAGGAAAAGGAACAACCTCTCTTAGCTGAAGAGATTTTGCTGGTAAGAAGCTTGCAATTCATGTGCTAATGGTTAATTTTAATGGATGGGTTGTAACATTATTCTGTAAGAAGTTAAAATAACATTTTCACAGCCTTAGGTAATATAAGAAGTCTTACTGTAACAAGACACCCCAGCAGAAAAGGAACTTTCACCTGATTGGTATACAGAAGTAAAGAATTAGTTCTTGTACTTCATAATTTGTATTTATTAGATATATTATAATAGTTTTTATAATATAAATGGTAAATAATTCTATGGCCAAGGTCTGACGCAATTTAAAGTTATAGAGAAACTAGTTAGAATACTTATTTCCTTGACACATGGCTGCAGGATAACTTGCAAATTCTAGCACCCTCTAAGATGCTCTAAGTAAATATATTCTTTTTTGCTCCTTCAGTTATTTTTCTTGGTTGTAATAAATATTTAAATTGAAAGGGATTATTCACACCTGAATTTTTTAAGTCAAGGTAGGAGTATGAGATTATTTGAAAAATGCATGAAAATGTCAAAGCATCACTTCTGATGTCAGCCCCACTGAGATTATAGCAATTTGTGTGGATTGTTCATACTGATGAATATAAAATACCTTGACCTATGTTCAACAAAAAACGTGTGCAATTGAAGCACAGATTGAAATGAGAGGGCAGTCTTATTTAATATTTTAGTAGGAAGCACCCTGAAAGGAAAAAAAAACCAACTACTGTTTTTGTTTTTTTTTTTCCTCAAGAGTAATTCAGTCTTTGAAAATAGTTATAAAAGTAATCTCATAACTACATAATTATTTTATGGCCTCATTTTTTGGCAGAAGTAGAATTGTTTGGATGACTTAGTTATTTTGATGTCTACACATATTCGGATTTTTTTCAACAGATACTCTAAAATATATATCACATCAGTGTAAACTTATTTCTGTTATTGTAGCCTGTTAACCCTAATCTGTACTCCAATCTAACTTTAGTTTGCAACCATTGTGCAGGGTCAGTCCTGACAATGTACACACTCTACTTGCACTGAATTGTAAATATAGAAATACAAAAAATGAATCAGAAAAACGACATTTAACACATTTACTGTATACATTCACAAGTAATATAAGCATGTTTGTAGGAGCTGTATAATCACTTCTTAGATTACTAGAAGACCACACTATCATTTCATACAGGAATGCACAGGAAATATACTTAAGAAGCATATGCTGTTTTGTGATCTAAGTTTCTGAGGAGGTGATGAATGCCAGTCATGAAGGAACAATTGCTATGACTTGTTTTCTCAGCCAACAGCAAGCCGTTAACAGGGGAGAGTTACATGGGTTATATTTAGTGAAATGTCTAAAAAGCTGCTGTGGTGAGTGCATTCAACAAGTTTGTCAGCTTTTAGAGTAATTAACCCAGCAGAAAATCCATTCCCAGACAGCTACTGGAAAGAATCAAATTTGGTGAAGCAATGACAGGTCAGATAATTAGAATGAAAATGTATATAAACATCTCTCTCTTTTTATAAAATAAAATAAAGTAAGATAAATACTTTCTTGAAGTTTATGGTGTTAAACATAGGAACAGGGTTTATTGAGGGGCAGGGAGAGGGGGCCAGATCTCTTCCAAGCTTAAACACTCTGTGAACAGATATACTAGTTCAGTCTATAGAGTCATCTAGGCTAAAGTACCTCCTGCAGTGGTAACAAGCAGATAGCCAGGAAAAAAAAATAACATTCAGAACAGGCATATGGTTTTCTAATATACTACCTAAATCCAGCTGATTGCAACTATGAGGTTTTATGGAGTCCCATGTGTGTCCTTTCCTTAATAAACTGCTGACTCTTTCAGGCGTCTATCCAGCCTTCTCTTGAACTTTGTCAAAACTTTGCAACCACAGTGTTCTTTGTCAAGGAGTTCTGTAGCTTTACTTTACATTGAATGAAGAGCTATCTGGCTTTCTTTGCTCTGAACCTACACCCATTTGGAAGACTTGGGGATCTATCCTATCCCTTCTTTTGATGCTCATGAGTATATACATGACTTTTATATCCCAAGATCTGTCTGTCCCACTCTTATTTGAATACTCAACACATGAAAGCCATTCATAACCATTTTTGTGTGTTTTGTCTTTCTTTGAAACCATTTACTGGATAAAGTCATATTTGGTTGGATAAGAGCAATAATCACAACCTATTCTTTGTTCACTTTATAGCTTATATAAACTAGCTTACATAATAGATAAACCAGGCAAGTGTGATATGCTGAGTCTGAATGATCTTTTGGCCATTAATTATAGTGAAGATGAAAAAAATAAATAAATTCAAATACCTACATGTGATCCTTCACTATTAATTCAGTCCAAATTAATTCACCATAGAGAGTCTGCCTTTACTGCATCACTATGATGCTATGAAGAAATATATTCATTATTTAGATTGGCTAAGAGCAAGAGTGTGTCTAAAGACTATACATTAACTTTTCTTGCAAGCTATCAGATGTACAAATAAAAGTGAAGCAGAACTGGAAGTATTCACACAGCAAATAATGAACAAACATAGTTAACTGAACAAAGGATTTAATATTACTCTAGTGCTTATTCTAGCTATACTACCATTCTGTACAGGAAGCTGGAACAGGAATTCTTAGAGATGATTTGAAAAATAAAACATATTGCTGCTGGTAGAAACCAGTGGGTGGAATATGGAGGAAATCAGACAATTTGGAAGGAAGTTCAAAGAATCCTTAATGCCTACACTGTTTCATAAACTATTTAATAGTCTGAAGATATTTACACTTTCTATTCTTTATAGATATTATAAGGCAACCCTCATATTTCAAACAAAAGAGAGTATATAATTTTGCATGGTCATAACAATGAAGACAGCAAGCATGAGGAAAAATTAGATATCTAAAGGACTACATAAAATGATTTTAAATAAAAGAAGAGTTTAAATGTTTTCAGAGTTTTTCATGAAGTATCTCCTTAATGGGAAAGTGAAACCTTTGCAGATTTAACTATCATGTAACTACTACATTGTTCATTTTATTTAGCGTGCTGTCTTCTGCTTACTTAAATACAAACATGTATACAAATAATACAAAAAAAAATCATTTATATGTTATTAATGAATGAATTAATGCTTCAGACAAGCATTCCCTGTTACAAATTAGCCATAACTAACAGTATTAGTTGGACCAATAAGGTATGCTTACTTGGACCTCTGATTTTTAAAAAGAGATTGCGTTGTTTTTTGTTGTTGTTTTTTTTTTCTCTTATGTTTTAAATTAATTCTTATGTATTATACTTAGCCCTTTTTGTCACAGAAAAATAAAACTACATTAATATTTTCACTGAAAGGCTTACATGAACAAGTTCCTAAGTTAAAGTTCTCTTGCATACTTACTTTTAATTTCAATACAACTAATATATCTCTGGGCCAATCAGTAAAAATATGAATTCATCTTATAACAGTCATTAAATAGAATTTCTTGAATGTTTAGTATTGGCTTGTGTATCATTAATGAAGAAAAGTGCAGGTACTATAACCAGTAAATTATAATTCAGGCCATTGTTTACTTAAGATTTGTTGTTATTGTCATTATTTTTTGATACTTCACATTGTGTGTGACTATTCATAAGTACCTGTAAATATATTCACACTGAGGCACTTGAGGAAAGACACTGATATGTAGAAATACTAATAATCATCAAATACTTAAATTACATGACCTTGCCAAATGAGTGAATGTTCCATAAGAATTTAATAACCATTGCTTATGTTATCAATATGAAATGTTATTTCATCAGAAAAATATATTTTAAGAATTATCAACTAAGAGAATAAAATACATATGATAAGTCAAAGCTATGTGTCCACTTTTGGACTCCTTACTATGAGAAAGATGTTGAGTTGCTGAAAAGTTCAGAGAAGAGCAACGAGGCCTGGGATTAGAAAACAAGACAGGAGGAGTGGGTTATTTTGCCTTGAGAAAAGGAGGACGAGACCTCATCATTCTATAATTATCAGTAAGAAGGTTGTAATAAGCAGAGTGTCAGTCTCTTTTTTCATGTGTCTAGTGCTTAGACACAAGGAAACGGCCTCAAGTTGCACCAGGAGAGGTTTATATTAGATGTCAGGAAGAATTTATTCACAGAAACAGTGAAGATTTCTGTTAGGCATTGAAACATGTTTCCTAGTGAAGTGGCGGAGTCACAATCCCTGCAAGTATTTAAGAGATGTGTGGATGTGGCACTTGTGAACATGGTTTAGTGGGAGTCTTGATAGTGTTAGGTGGATAGTTCAATTTCATGATCTCATGGGTCTTTTTCAAGCTAAATGATTCTATGATTATACTGAAGAAGGCTTGTATTAAAACATTATTTGGAAGGAAGTACAATCTGCCTTCCTTATGCTTCACAGATTTTACAGTCGAGCTGGGCCTTATGATGCTCATTTTCTTGAAAATCACTCCGGTTCTTATAAAAGAATGCAGTGAAGCACGTACAGAAGGCCAAAGGCTGGAGAGTGGGATAGGTGTTATTCCAGTTTACAGTAATTGTTGTTCCAAAGGGACTGATTTCTAAGGAAACCCATTGTAAATTCTTCTTAGACAGTTCTCCCTTACACATCAGAAAAATGTCTAAACCAATAAAAGATACAGTTACTATAATATTAAATACTGCAAAACCTAATTTTCTGGTTCTAATCCCATAGCCACGTCCGTACTTCAATTTAGGTGCATAAGCTGCCTTTACAATGTAGAGAGAGAATTAGATGCCTCAGAAACTGATCCAAAACTATCAACATGCTAGAAAAACAGTTTTGGGCCGCAGGCTTCAGGCAGAAACATTAAACTACATGTTTTACAGAATGTTAGGCAACTGTCATGTACAATATTATTTTTTTTTTTTTTTTTTTTTTTTTTTATTGTGACATCAGGAACAGAGCAGAATCTAGATATTTGACTGTTATGCCAAGTAAACTCACTTTGTATGGAATCAGAACTGTGCTCTATTTTTGAATAAAAAGGAAAACAAGATCCATAGCTATATACTTGTAGAAAATGTCTAAGAGGAGTCTTAAAGTATTTATGAACAGAAAATAAGGATACTGAATGAGAACACATTATTTTCTTCTGTGTCTGTAGTCTATTTTAATACACATTACCGAATAGCTAGTGCAGAAATGAAGCAGAAAGTCTTATAAGACTCTAAATCATCCTGCTGGCCTAACATTTCTGACTACAAAGTAGGAAATGAAATGTCATTACATTCTGTGCGTGAAAAGTACTTTAGGACCCTGGAGTCCTGATTTATTATATTCTTTGGAGACTTTGTTTTCCTACTCATTTTTCCATTAGCAGTTCAGCCACTTTTGGAGAAACTTTCTCATGCTATGTGTGTATTGATTGCTGCTTTACATGAAAATTATCCTCTTTTCTGTTACCACCTTATCCTTTTGTGCTAGGCAGTCTTTAGCAAGCTGTATTTCATTTATCTTTTCTGCTTTATGTTGTGCCTTGTTTTATTCACGCTTCCTCCTCTTATTACATATCTAATACTTGTTTAATAAATAAGCTTGGAGTTGTCTGTATTAGTTCTTCAGGCACTCATAAACAATTAAAAGAATTACTGGACTTCTATTTTTTAGTTTCAGATCATTATACTAGAGTCTGTTTCATTAAAAATAGTTTAACTCAAGCTCCCTTTGTTTCTCTAATGCCAAAGTATCAAGAAGATGCAGTCTCTGAGGGTAAACTGAGTAGAGATTCATGATGAGAGAGGAAAAAAAAAAGATTTATGATTCTGTTATGAAAGTAAAGAGTGGAGTATAGGAAAAGCTGACAGCTGAGTGCAACACTTAGCTAGAAAATTCTTATAAGAGTTACGTTCCTTGTTGATTTGTTTCCCTGCTGTTTGAAGGGGGTTTATGGGAATTTTGGAAGAAAATTACCTGTAAAAATGCCCCAGGTAATAGAGCAATTTGGAAATCTGAGGAAAAAAAGCCTGGAAAAAACAATGCAAAACAAAACACAACAAACAACACTAAGACCAAGAGCAACACCACAACAAACACACAAATAGAAACCAAACAAATAAAGACACCCATCAACAATATTCAGAGAAGGGTGACCATGTAGGATGCTTTGGGAAAAACCTTTGGAACCTAAATATATATTCAGAAATACAAAATATTATTGCACTTTTACCATGGGCACAATCTCTTAGGTGAAAATGAGGGAGCTGCTACAGAGTTGAACAAATTACTGATTCAGAGCATAAGACAGAGATTTTTTTTTTTTTTAATTAACTTCAACTAAGCTTCTCTTTTCTCTGAATGAAAAAAAAATAATAATAAAACAAAACACCACAAACCTGTGTCAGTGCTCCATCACCCATGCATTAAAGAACCATTTCCTGATGTTTAGACAGAACGCACTGAGTTCTGATTTCTGTCTGAAACACTTTCAGTTTTGGTTCTCAAGAGTTTCTAACTGTAGGTTCTGAATCTGGAGCAGTTATTCTGAGCAGGCTTTTTTCCACCTGGTTAGTGGCTTCTGCCCGATAATTGACCAATAAACAACATATACATATTTTTGATGACATAAATTTAAAGAAAAAAAAAAAAAAAAAGGTGCAATCCAAAGTGATATTGCTTGGTTATTGTGAAATATAAAGAAGGTCCTCAGAAATGCACTCAAATCAAGCACTTATTTTGATTTCTGACCTTTTAGAGTTATCTACACCTAAATACCAGGCCTGAAAAGCTAAACTTATAACTTTGATTAATATGCAGGGAGAAGAATTCTGTAAGAATTTTTCTTGAAATAGAGAATATGAACATGAAAATGATATAGAAACAGCATTAATCACACACACACAAATCCATAATCACCCCATGAAACTGGAAAAGGTAAAGACTAATAAGAGGCTATTGTGTTCTGTACTTAACAAGGTTTTTTATAGAGGAGAACTGCAGTCTCTGAGAGGAGGCCAGGGGTTACCATGACATACACAATTGTTTCCAGTTTCCAGCTAGCTCCAATAGACCTGCTACAGGACACAGCTAAACCTAGCAGACAGGCGGATGGTATGGTGAGGTTGTGGTTGGACTTTATGATCTTGAAGGTCTTTTCCAACCTGAGCAATTCTATGATTCCATGGTCTCTCTGTGAAAAAACTGAAGAAAGGGTGGGAAACACTGGAAGAGGGGGATGAGGTGCTCCAGACACCAAAGCAAATAGACATTCTCCTGCAACCATGCAGGACAGGAGGTGTTCCAGGGACCAGAGCAGAGATTCTCCTGCAGCTCCTGGAGTTCCCCGAAGTACTGTAGTCTGTGGAGAACCCACATCATAGTAAAAGTGTAAGAGAGAGAAGAAGAGGTGGAGGGGAATGTTACATAGGATTCATTGCATTACCCATCCATCCCCCATCCCCTGTACTGTTAGGGAAGAGTCTGTAGTGAAACAGTCAGAGAGATGGGAAAGATATTGTTTCAGTGTTTGTCTTTTTCTCACTGCCTATATTTGTTTTAATTGGCAATACATTCATTTTCATTAAGTCAAATCTGCAAAAGGTAAGCAATTTCTCTATCTTTATTTTGAACCATGAGTTATTTTCAACTTATTTTTTCTTCCTGCTCCACTGTGAAATTTCAGTGAGGGAGTAGCTGAGAGGGAATCTAGCTGATAGCTGTGGCTGACCCACTGCAAAAATAAAAATAAAAAAAAGTAAGTAAAAGAAACAATGAAAAAAAAATTGTGAACTAAACATATGACAGTGTTTTGGCAGTGTGAAAATCCCTGATTCAGTCGTACAGAATCACAGAATCACACAATTTCAGAGGTTGGAAGCGACCTCAAGAGATCAACCCCCAGCTAAAGCAGGTTCCCTGTACGTCGCACAGGTAGGCATCCAGCCAGGTCTGGAATATCTCTAAAGAAGGTGACTTCACCACCTCTCTGGGCAACCTGTTCTAGTGCTCTGTCATCCTCACTGTAAAGATCTTCCACATATTTGTGCAGAACTTCATATGTTCCAGTTTTTGGCCATTGCTCCTTGTCCACACACCACTGAAAAAAGTCTGGCCTCATTCAATTGCCTCCTGTACTTCTAGTAATTATAAACATTTATCAGATCCCCACTCAGTCTTCTTCAGGCCGAACAGACCCAGGGTTCTCAGCCTTTCCTTGTATGGGAGATGCTGCAGAAATTTTATCATCTTTGTTGCTGGATACCACTGGAGCCCACTGAACTCCTTGTATGAGATCTCTCTTTTTTGAGCTGAGGAGCCCAGAACTGGACACAGTATTCCTCACTCCGTTAAGGCTATTATAATTTGCACTAGTGAGGCTGCTGGTTTATCATGGCTGCACCCCGGCAGAAGGCTACTGCCACTAAAAATGTGGAGACCCAGGCAGAGGTCCCAAAACAACACACTAGTGTGCAGGTCACTGGCTGTGATGAGTGCCAGAGCCTGGCCTTTGCAGTGCCAGGCAATGGAGACAGCACCTGTGTAAGGTGTGACCAGCTTAAATGACTTACTCAGCCTTGTGGTTGACCTGAAGGAGGAGGTGGAGAGGCTGAGGACCATAAAGGAATGTGAGAGGGAGATTGATTGGTGGTGCCAGTCCCTACTGGCCCCGAGATCTTGGCACACAGCTGAGTCTCCACATGGAGCACGTCACCCCCTGCCGCATTGCAAACAGGTGGTAGAGTGGAACCGGCAGGCAGACCGTGTTCCTGCTGCAGTGAGCCCCCTGTCCTCTCCTACCCCTAGCAATACTAGTGAAGAACTGGAGGGTGCGGGGCAGTGTCAAAAGCAGTGTAACTCTCTCCACAAAAGGTATCCAGGTGATATTCACCAGACAGTGGTGGACCCCCTGCCCTGTTGTTGCCGAGCAGAGCGAGGCAATTTCATAGAGGAGGAGGAGTGGAAACAGATACCAGCTCGGCGAAGTGGGCATCCCCCATCCTGACCATCCTCAGCTCCCCATGTTCTTCTGCAAAATAAGTTTGAGGCCCTGGAACTCGAGGGAGAGGTGAGTGAGGGTGTGGAGGGAGGTCCACCCATGAGGTCGCCTCGGGTGAAGCGGTCGACCCCATGCCTCAAGACTGCCTCCGCCTGGAAGACAGAAGGGTGGTTGTCGTAGGTGACTCCCTTCTGAGAAGAACGGAAGGCCCTATATGTCAGCCTGACCCTACCCATAGGGAGGTGTGCTGCCTCCCTGGGGCACGGGTCAGGGACATTTCTAGGAAACATACTGGACTGATTTGCCTTTCTGATTATTACCCCTTATTGATAGTTCAGGCTGGCAGTGACGAAGTTGCTGAGAAAAGCTGGAGGACTATCAAGAAAGACTTCAGGGGACTGGGGCGGGTAGCTGAAGGAGCAGGTGTGCAGGTGGCTTTTTCTTCTATACCTTCAATGGCGGGGAAGGATACTGAGAGGATCCAAAAAACCCACCTCATAAATAAATGGCTTAGAAGTTGGTGGAAACACAGGAATTTTGGTTTTTTTTGACCACAGGGCAATTTACTTGGCACCTGGCATGATGGCTGCAGATGGAAGTAGCCTGTCTCCAAGGGGTAAGAGGATCCTAGCCCAGGAACTGGCAGGACTCATTGAAAGGTCTTTAAACTAGGTATGAAGGGGAAGGGGGACAAAATGAGGGCCACTGAGGTTGAGCGGGTAGTTCAAGGCTCAAAACAGAGCTTGATGGGTGAAGAGGGTGGAGTTCAAAGGGATGGAGAGGGGCAGGGGAATGCTGCTTCCCTAGTGTCTGTACACTACTGCGCACAGGATGGGAAATAAACAGGAAGAGTTGGAGATCTGTGTGCGGTCGCAAGGCCACGATCTCATTGAGATCACAGAGACGTGGTGGGACAGCTCACATGACTGGAATGTTGTCATGGAGGGCTATGTGCTTTTTAGAAAAGATTGGCTGGCGAGGAGGGGTGGTGGAGTTGCTCTTTATGTGAGAGAGCAGCTAGAATGTATTGAACTCCACCTGGGGGAGAGTGATGTAGCGGTGGAGAGCTTGTGGGTGAGAATCAAGGGGCAGGCTGGTATGGGTGACACTGTTGTGGGTGTGTACTACAGGCCCCCTGATCAGGAGGAGGAGGTTGATGAGGCCTTCCATAGGCAACTGGAAGTAG
>JACDJE010000900.1:0-51306 GCA_016647715.1 Pavo muticus | reverse complement strand
CTCTCTATCATCTTTGAGAGGTCTTGGAGAATGGGGGAGGTGCCTGAAGACTGGAGGATAGCCAATGTCACTCCGGTCTTCAAAAAGGGCAAGAAGGAAGATCCAGGTAATTACAGGCCAGTCAGCCTCACTTCTGTCCCTGGAAAGGTGATGGAATAGCTTGTGCTGGATGCCATCTCCAGACAATTGGAAGACAACGAGGTTATCAGGAGTAGCCAGCATGGGTTCACCAGGGGGAGGTCATGCTCAACCAACCTGGTAGCCTTCTATGATGTTGTCACTGGCTGGGTGGATGGTGGGAGAGCAGTGGATGTAGTCTTCCTTGATTTCAGCAAGGCGTTTGATACTGTCTCCCATGACATCCTTATAACAAAGCTGAGGAAGTGTGGGATAGATGAGTGGACAGTGAGGTGGGTTGAGAACTGGCTGACTGGCAGAGCACAGAGGGTCGTCGTTGGCGGTGCAGAGTCTGGTTGGAGACCTGTAACTAGTGGTGTTCCTCAGGAGTAGGTGCTGGGTCCAGTCTTGTTCAACATCTTTATCAATGACCTTGATGAGGGGGTAGTGGCCACCCTCAGCAAGTTTGCTGATGATATGAAGTTGGGAGGATTGGCTGACACACCTGAAGGCTGTGTTGCCATTCAGTGAGACCTGGACAGGCTAGGGAGCTGCATGGTAAGAAACCAGATGAGATTTAACTAAAGCAAGTGTAGAGTCTTGCACCTAGGGAGGAATAATTGCATGCAGCGGTACAGGTTGGGGGATGAGCGGCTGGAGAGGAGCTCTGCAGAGAGGGACCTGGGGGTCCTGGTGGACGACAGGTTGGCCATGAGCCAGCAGTGTGCCCTTGTGGACAAAAAGGCCAATGGCATTCTGGGATGCATTAAAAAGAGGGTGGCCAGCAGGTTGAGGGAGGTGATCCTCCCCCTCTACTCTGCCCTGGTAAGGCCTCATCTGGAGTACTGTGTCCAGTTCTGGTCTCCCCACTACAAAAAAGACAGGGATCTCTTGGAAAGAGTCCAGCGGAGGGCCACAAAGATGGTGAAGGGCCTGGAGCATCTCCCCTGTGAAGAAAGGCTAAGTGAACTGGATCTGTTTAGCCTTGAGAAAAGAAGACTGAGAGGGGACCTGATCCAAATCCAAATATCCAAGGTGTATGGGGCAAAGTGGCGAGGCCAGACTCTTTTCAGCAGTGTGTGGAGACAGGACAAGGGGAAACAGCCAGAAACTGGAACATAGGAAGTTCCGCACAAATGTGTGCAAGAACTTCTTTACGGTGAGGGTGACAGAGGAATGGAACAGGCTGCCCAGGGAGGTTGTGGAGTCTCCTTCTCTGGAGATATTCAAGACCTGCCTGGACGCCCACCTGTGTGACCTGGTGTAGGGAACCTGCTTTGGCAGGGGGTTGGACTTGATTATCTCTGGAGATCCCTTCGAACCCCTACGATTCTGTGATTCTGTGATTCTGTGATTGTGTGCTTCCAGACGTGGGCTCACCAAGGCAGAGTAGAGAGAGAGGATCACCAAATTAATTTGCCATTCTTATCTCTTCATCTTGCGACTAATATACTATAGGATTGGAAAAGGCCCTTAGAAAGGCAAAGCAAATGAAAATGAGTATGAAATAGCTTCCATTCTATTGGCTGGGATACATTATCATGGGAAAATAATGTGTTGGGAGAAGAGGAATATAGCAGTGACATATATATACTCAAGAGTATTAGGAAGGAAAGGAATAGGATCTGACAGATCCTCATCTCTTCCTACTGAAACAAATAAGATATAGGTTCAGAGAAAAGAAAGGGAGGTGGTTCTTCATGCCATGGGAAGTAGAGATGTGTAACTCCTTACTGAAGGACATTGTGGTTGCAAAGACTTGATAAGGCTTAAGAGAAGATTAGATGGCCATTTGGAATAGTAATGCAGAGGAGGTGATTAAGGAGAGAAGTCACATAGAACTCCAGAAATTCCTTGAATTGAATCAGCTGGAATTCCTTGAATTGAATCAGTTGGATTCTAGGAGCATGTTAGGAAGTCGTATGCCAGTCCTGTCCATCTTCCTCACTGGCTACTTGCTTATGACTGCTGCTGGATGCAGACTTTAAGGCTAGACAGATCCATAGGCTGAACCAGTTTGGTAGTCACATACAGATGGCTTCAAGGCTGTTCTCTCTACTGCATGCTTTGTCTCACAGTTTTTCAGTTGTAATCCAATTCACTACTAGGCCAACACTAATCTTAAGAGCACACGATAACCACTATTAGAACAAGGCAGTGTTGTAAAGGGAAGACAAATATGATAATCGATTAATTAGTTTTTGTCAGTAATTCAAGTAAGAAACACAAAAGTATAGCTCTAAGATTCTTAAGATAATTCACAATCATTTAAAAGCAAAAAGCTTCACAGTAAGAAGTTATTCTGGAAAGAATTTACAACATAAAAAAAAAAACACTTAAAAAGAGAATATTATGTAGTAAGGAAAACATTAACATAGAAGTCTAAAATGGAATAGGGCTGAAGACTCATCAAAAAAATTATCAGTACTTCAATTATTTTATCTTTATAATAATTTTTAGAAATGTTAAGCAATGTTAAATAGGTATGGTTTATCATACTTGTATCAACAAATCAGGGATATTTATGAACTCTCACATTCAAATATTTGAAAAATAACTACTTAGATTCATAGATAGAATGTATTGAAATATTTCCCAACTTAAGTATGTCACTGCACTTGCAAGGGACTACCAAGCTCTGTGGCAGGTGGAGTACAGTGAGACAGTACAGACAGAATATAGTCAGACTGGAGTGCAGTCAGATTGTCTTGACACTACAAGTTCTCAAAGATAACAATCGACTCTGAGACTACTGTGATAAATTCTTTCTTCCTTCAAATGAATTTAATTAGACAGTATTTTGAAGCAATCTAGCCATTGCAGTATCAACACCAGCATCAGAACTGAAGGAGGAAAAATTGCCTCTAACACTTCATTTGAATATTTTGCATAGCTCTTGAATAATCACAGGAGCTATGAAACAAGGTGAGACTTTGCTACCTTGGAAGAACTTTTTCATTCTTCAGTGAACATTGAAGGCATGAGAAACATGGGGTCACTGTATTCACAGTGCAGTAGGAGCTGGGAGCCAGCACTGGGAGCCTCTGAGACGAATGGTGCAGTTCATCATCCAGCTTGCCTCTGGGGTGCAGTTTCACAGTCAGCTTCAGTCAGTCTAAACCACAGTGTTGTGAAAAGAGATAATTCAGCCCTGCCCCTGCACATCTCTTGGGAGAAAAAGCAAATGTGTGCAAGAACTTCTTTACGGTGAGGGTGACAGATGAATGGAACAGGCTGCCCAGGGAGGTTGTGGAGTCTCCTTCTCTGGAGATATTCAAGACCTGCCTGGACGCCCACCTGTGTGACCTGGNCAATCCAAAGTGATATTGCTTGGTTATTGTGAAATATAAAGAAGGTCCTCAGAAATGCACTCAAATCAAGCACTTATTTTGATTTCTGACCTTTTAGAGTTATCTACACCTAAATACCAGGCCTGAAAAGCTAAACTTATAACTTTGATTAATATGCAGGGAGAAGAATTCTGTAAGAATTTTTCTTGAAATAGAGAATATGAACATGAAAATGATATAGAAACAGCATTAATCACACACACACAAATCCATAATCACCCCATGAAACTGGAAAAGGTAAAGACTAATAAGAGGCTATTGTGTTCTGTACTTAACAAGGTTTTTTATAGAGGAGAACTGCAGTCTCTGAGAGGAGGCCAGGGGTTACCATGACATACACAATTGTTTCCAGTTTCCAGCTAGCTCCAATAGACCTGCTACAGGACACAGCTAAACCTAGCAGACAGGCGGATGGTATGGTGAGGTTGTGGTTGGACTTTATGATCTTGAAGGTCTTTTCCAACCTGAGCAATTCTATGATTCCATGGTCTCTCTGTGAAAAAACTGAAGAAAGGGTGGGAAACACTGGAAGAGGGGGATGAGGTGCTCCAGACACCAAAGCAAATAGACATTCTCCTGCAACCATGCAGGACAGGAGGTGTTCCAGGGACCAGAGCAGAGATTCTCCTGCAGCTCCTGGAGTTCCCCGAAGTACTGTAGTCTGTGGAGAACCCACATCATAGTAAAAGTGTAAGAGAGAGAAGAAGAGGTGGAGGGGAATGTTACATAGGATTCATTGCATTACCCATCCATCCCCCATCCCCTGTACTGTTAGGGAAGAGTCTGTAGTGAAACAGTCAGAGAGATGGGAAAGATATTGTTTCAGTGTTTGTCTTTTTCTCACTGCCTATATTTGTTTTAATTGGCAATACATTCATTTTCATTAAGTCAAATCTGCAAAAGGTAAGCAATTTCTCTATCTTTATTTTGAACCATGAGTTATTTTCAACTTATTTTTTCTTCCTGCTCCACTGTGAAATTTCAGTGAGGGAGTAGCTGAGAGGGAATCTAGCTGATAGCTGTGGCTGACCCACTGCAAAAATAAAAATAAAAAAAAGTAAGTAAAAGAAACAATGAAAAAAAAATTGTGAACTAAACATATGACAGTGTTTTGGCAGTGTGAAAATCCCTGATTCAGTCGTACAGAATCACAGAATCACACAATTTCAGAGGTTGGAAGCGACCTCAAGAGATCAACCCCCAGCTAAAGCAGGTTCCCTGTACGTCGCACAGGTAGGCATCCAGCCAGGTCTGGAATATCTCTAAAGAAGGTGACTTCACCACCTCTCTGGGCAACCTGTTCTAGTGCTCTGTCATCCTCACTGTAAAGATCTTCCACATATTTGTGCAGAACTTCATATGTTCCAGTTTTTGGCCATTGCTCCTTGTCCACACACCACTGAAAAAAGTCTGGCCTCATTCAATTGCCTCCTGTACTTCTAGTAATTATAAACATTTATCAGATCCCCACTCAGTCTTCTTCAGGCCGAACAGACCCAGGGTTCTCAGCCTTTCCTTGTATGGGAGATGCTGCAGAAATTTTATCATCTTTGTTGCTGGATACCACTGGAGCCCACTGAACTCCTTGTATGAGATCTCTCTTTTTTGAGCTGAGGAGCCCAGAACTGGACACAGTATTCCTCACTCCGTTAAGGCTATTATAATTTGCACTAGTGAGGCTGCTGGTTTATCATGGCTGCACCCCGGCAGAAGGCTACTGCCACTAAAAATGTGGAGACCCAGGCAGAGGTCCCAAAACAACACACTAGTGTGCAGGTCACTGGCTGTGATGAGTGCCAGAGCCTGGCCTTTGCAGTGCCAGGCAATGGAGACAGCACCTGTGTAAGGTGTGACCAGCTTAAATGACTTACTCAGCCTTGTGGTTGACCTGAAGGAGGAGGTGGAGAGGCTGAGGACCATAAAGGAATGTGAGAGGGAGATTGATTGGTGGTGCCAGTCCCTACTGGCCCCGAGATCTTGGCACACAGCTGAGTCTCCACATGGAGCACGTCACCCCCTGCCGCATTGCAAACAGGTGGTAGAGTGGAACCGGCAGGCAGACCGTGTTCCTGCTGCAGTGAGCCCCCTGTCCTCTCCTACCCCTAGCAATACTAGTGAAGAACTGGAGGGTGCGGGGCAGTGTCAAAAGCAGTGTAACTCTCTCCACAAAAGGTATCCAGGTGATATTCACCAGACAGTGGTGGACCCCCTGCCCTGTTGTTGCCGAGCAGAGCGAGGCAATTTCATAGAGGAGGAGGAGTGGAAACAGATACCAGCTCGGCGAAGTGGGCATCCCCCATCCTGACCATCCTCAGCTCCCCATGTTCTTCTGCAAAATAAGTTTGAGGCCCTGGAACTCGAGGGAGAGGTGAGTGAGGGTGTGGAGGGAGGTCCACCCATGAGGTCGCCTCGGGTGAAGCGGTCGACCCCATGCCTCAAGACTGCCTCCGCCTGGAAGACAGAAGGGTGGTTGTCGTAGGTGACTCCCTTCTGAGAAGAACGGAAGGCCCTATATGTCAGCCTGACCCTACCCATAGGGAGGTGTGCTGCCTCCCTGGGGCACGGGTCAGGGACATTTCTAGGAAACATACTGGACTGATTTGCCTTTCTGATTATTACCCCTTATTGATAGTTCAGGCTGGCAGTGACGAAGTTGCTGAGAAAAGCTGGAGGACTATCAAGAAAGACTTCAGGGGACTGGGGCGGGTAGCTGAAGGAGCAGGTGTGCAGGTGGCTTTTTCTTCTATACCTTCAATGGCGGGGAAGGATACTGAGAGGATCCAAAAAACCCACCTCATAAATAAATGGCTTAGAAGTTGGTGGAAACACAGGAATTTTGGTTTTTTTTGACCACAGGGCAATTTACTTGGCACCTGGCATGATGGCTGCAGATGGAAGTAGCCTGTCTCCAAGGGGTAAGAGGATCCTAGCCCAGGAACTGGCAGGACTCATTGAAAGGTCTTTAAACTAGGTATGAAGGGGAAGGGGGACAAAATGAGGGCCACTGAGGTTGAGCGGGTAGTTCAAGGCTCAAAACAGAGCTTGATGGGTGAAGAGGGTGGAGTTCAAAGGGATGGAGAGGGGCAGGGGAATGCTGCTTCTCTAGTGTCTGTACACTACTGCGCACAGGATGGGAAATAAACAGGAAGAGTTGGAGATCTGTGTGCGGTCGCAAGGCCACGATCTCATTGAGATCACAGAGACGTGGTGGGACAGCTCACATGACTGGAATGTTGTCATGGAGGGCTATGTGCTTTTTAGAAAAGATTGGCTGGCGAGGAGGGGTGGTGGAGTTGCTCTTTATGTGAGAGAGCAGCTAGAATGTATTGAACTCCACCTGGGGGAGAGTGATGTAGCGGTGGAGAGCTTGTGGGTGAGAATCAAGGGGCAGGCTGGTATGGGTGACACTGTTGTGGGTGTGTACTACAGGCCCCCTGATCAGGAGGAGGAGGTTGATGAGGCCTTCCATAGGCAACTGGAAGTAGCGTCACAATCCCAGGCGCTGGTGCTTGTGGGGGACTTCAATTATCCAGATATGTGCTAGACAAGCAATATGGCCAGGCACGCACGGTCCAGACAGTTCGTGCAATGTGTTGAAGACAACTTTCTGATGCAGATAGTAGAGGAACCAACGAGAGGAGGGGTGTTACTGGACCTTATTCTCACTAATAAGGATGGGCTTGTTAAGGGAGTAAAGGCCAGGGGCAGCTTGGGTTGTAGTGACCACGAGATGGTGGAGTTGAAGATCTCGAGTGGAAGAAGCAAAGCAAAAAGTAGGATTGCTACCCTGGACTTCAGGAGAGCCAATTTTGATCTCTTCCGGGACCTACTTGGAGCTATCCCGTGGGCTAGGGTGTTAGAAGGTAAGGAGGCCTGTGAGAGCTGGTCAGCATTTAAACAGCTCTTCTTCCAAGCTCAGGATCGATGCGTCCCTGTGAGCAAGAAATTGGGAAAGGGTGGCAGGAGACCTGTGTGGATGAGCAAGGAGCTCATGTGCAAACTCAAAGGGAAGAAGGAGGTCCATGAAAGGTGGAAAAAGGGTCTGACCACTTGGGAAGAATATAGAAATGTTGTCAGGGCCTGCAGGGATGCGACAAGGAAGGCTAAAGCCCGCCTGGAATTGAACCTGGCAAAGGTGATAAAGGATAATTAAAAAGGCTTTTTAAGTATGTTAACAGTAAAAGGAAGACTAGGGAGAATGTGGGTCCCCTAATAAGTGAAGGGGGTGTTCTGGTAACGGGGGATGCTGAGAAGGTGGAGATACTGAACGCTTTCTTTGCTTCTGTCTTCAGTGAAAATGCTCTCCCTCAGGAATCCCAGACCCTGGAGGTTAGTGAGAGGGTCTGGGGAATGGAAGACTTCCCTTTAGTCAGGGAAGAGGTGGTCCAAGAGCGCCTAGGCAACACCAATGTTCATAAATCCATCGGACCCGATGGGGTGCATCCATGGGTGCTGAGGGAGCTGGCAGAGGTGATTGCTGAACCACTCTCTATCATCTTTGAGAGGTCTTGGAGAATGGGGGAGGTGCCTGAAGACTGGAGGATAGCCAATGTCACTCCGGTCTTCAAAAAGGGCAAGAAGGAAGATCCAGGTAATTACAGGCCAGTCAGCCTCACTTCTGTCCCTGGAAAGGTGATGGAATAGCTTGTGCTGGATGCCATCTCCAGACAATTGGAAGACAACGAGGTTATCAGGAGTAGCCAGCATGGGTTCACCAGGGGGAGGTCATGCTCAACCAACCTGGTAGCCTTCTATGATGTTGTCACTGGCTGGGTGGATGGTGGGAGAGCAGTGGATGTAGTCTTCCTTGATTTCAGCAAGGCGTTTGATACTGTCTCCCATGACATCCTTATAACAAAGCTGAGGAAGTGTGGGATAGATGAGTGGACAGTGAGGTGGGTTGAGAACTGGCTGACTGGCAGAGCACAGAGGGTCGTCGTTGGCGGTGCAGAGTCTGGTTGGAGACCTGTAACTAGTGGTGTTCCTCAGGAGTAGGTGCTGGGTCCAGTCTTGTTCAACATCTTTATCAATGACCTTGATGAGGGGGTAGTGGCCACCCTCAGCAAGTTTGCTGATGATATGAAGTTGGGAGGATTGGCTGACACACCTGAAGGCTGTGTTGCCATTCAGTGAGACCTGGACAGGCTAGGGAGCTGCATGGTAAGAAACCAGATGAGATTTAACTAAAGCAAGTGTAGAGTCTTGCACCTAGGGAGGAATAATTGCATGCAGCGGTACAGGTTGGGGGATGAGCGGCTGGAGAGGAGCTCTGCAGAGAGGGACCTGGGGGTCCTGGTGGACGACAGGTTGGCCATGAGCCAGCAGTGTGCCCTTGTGGACAAAAAGGCCAATGGCATTCTGGGATGCATTAAAAAGAGGGTGGCCAGCAGGTTGAGGGAGGTGATCCTCCCCCTCTACTCTGCCCTGGTAAGGCCTCATCTGGAGTACTGTGTCCAGTTCTGGTCTCCCCACTACAAAAAAGACAGGGATCTCTTGGAAAGAGTCCAGCGGAGGGCCACAAAGATGGTGAAGGGCCTGGAGCATCTCCCCTGTGAAGAAAGGCTAAGTGAACTGGATCTGTTTAGCCTTGAGAAAAGAAGACTGAGAGGGGACCTGATCCAAATCCAAATATCCAAGGTGTATGGGGCAAAGTGGCGAGGCCAGACTCTTTTCAGCAGTGTGTGGAGACAGGACAAGGGGAAACAGCCAGAAACTGGAACATAGGAAGTTCCGCACAAATGTGTGCAAGAACTTCTTTACGGTGAGGGTGACAGAGGAATGGAACAGGCTGCCCAGGGAGGTTGTGGAGTCTCCTTCTCTGGAGATATTCAAGACCTGCCTGGACGCCCACCTGTGTGACCTGGTGTAGGGAACCTGCTTTGGCAGGGGGTTGGACTTTATCTCTGGAGATCCCTTCGAACCCCTACGATTCTGTGATTCTGTGATTCTGTGATTGTGTGCTTCCAGACGTGGGCTCACCAAGGCAGAGTAGAGAGAGAGGATCACCAAATTAATTTGCCACTCTTATCTCTTCATCTTGCGACTAATATACTATAGGATTGGAAAAGGCCCTTAGAAAGGCAAAGCAAATGAAAATGAGTATGAAATAGCTTCCATTCTATTGGCTGGGATACATTATCATGGGAAAATAATGTGTTGGGAGAAGAGGAATATAGCAGTGACATATATATACTCAAGAGTATTAGGAAGGAAAGGAATAGGATCTGACAGATCCTCATCTCTTCCTACTGAAACAAATAAGATATAGGTTCAGAGAAAAGAAAGGGAGGTGGTTCTTCATGCCATGGGAAGTAGAGATGTGTAACTCCTTACTGAAGGACATTGTGGTTGCAAAGACTTGATAAGGCTTAAGAGAAGATTAGATGGCCATTTGGAATAGTAATGCAGAGGAGGTGATTAAGGAGAGAAGTCACATAGAACTCCAGAAATTCCTTGAATTGAATCAGCTGGAATTCCTTGAATTGAATCAGTTGGATTCTAGGAGCATGTTAGGAAGTCGTATGCCAGTCCTGTCCATCTTCCTCACTGGCTACTTGCTTATGACTGCTGCTGGATGCAGACTTTAAGGCTAGACAGATCCATAGGCTGAACCAGTTTGGTAGTCACATACAGATGGCTTCAAGGCTGTTCTCTCTACTGCATGCTTTGTCTCACAGTTTTTCAGTTGTAATCCAATTCACTACTAGGCCAACACTAATCTTAAGAGCACACGATAACCACTATTAGAACAAGGCAGTGTTGTAAAGGGAAGACAAATATGATAATCGATTAATTAGTTTTTGTCAGTAATTCAAGTAAGAAACACAAAAGTATAGCTCTAAGATTCTTAAGATAATTCACAATCATTTAAAAGCAAAAAGCTTCACAGTAAGAAGTTATTCTGGAAAGAATTTACAACATAAAAAAAAAAACACTTAAAAAGAGAATATTATGTAGTAAGGAAAACATTAACATAGAAGTCTAAAATGGAATAGGGCTGAAGACTCATCAAAAAAATTATCAGTACTTCAATTATTTTATCTTTATAATAATTTTTAGAAATGTTAAGCAATGTTAAATAGGTATGGTTTATCATACTTGTATCAACAAATCAGGGATATTTATGAACTCTCACATTCAAATATTTGAAAAATAACTACTTAGATTCATAGATAGAATGTATTGAAATATTTCCCAACTTAAGTATGTCACTGCACTTGCAAGGGACTACCAAGCTCTGTGGCAGGTGGAGTACAGTGAGACAGTACAGACAGAATATAGTCAGACTGGAGTGCAGTCAGATTGTCTTGACACTACAAGTTCTCAAAGATAACAATCGACTCTGAGACTACTGTGATAAATTCTTTCTTCCTTCAAATGAATTTAATTAGACAGTATTTTGAAGCAATCTAGCCATTGCAGTATCAACACCAGCATCAGAACTGAAGGAGGAAAAATTGCCTCTAACACTTCATTTGAATATTTTGCATAGCTCTTGAATAATCACAGGAGCTATGAAACAAGGTGAGACTTTGCTACCTTGGAAGAACTTTTTCATTCTTCAGTGAACATTGAAGGCATGAGAAACATGGGGTCACTGTATTCACAGTGCAGTAGGAGCTGGGAGCCAGCACTGGGAGCCTCTGAGACGAATGGTGCAGTTCATCATCCAGCTTGCCTCTGGGGTGCAGTTTCACAGTCAGCTTCAGTCAGTCTAAACCACAGTGTTGTGAAAAGAGATAATTCAGCCCTGCCCCTGCACATCTCTTGGGAGAAAAAGCAAGACCTCTCTTTTAGGAAAAAAAAAAAAAAAAAAAAAAAAAAAGTGATCTTAGATTGACTTGAACTGACTAAGCCATACACTAGAAAAGAGCTCCCAAACCACCATAATGATAAGTGAAATAATTATTCCTGGATTCTTCTAAAAATACTAATGCAGCCATCTCTCATACCCTCTTTCTTTTAGGGGCTGGTAAAACAGGCAGCTGCATGCTCTCTTACCTATATACTTATTAATGCTCAGTTGTTAACTCAGCAGTACAAGAACAGTTGGCATAGAAATGTCAGCAGAAATCTTCTGGATATGGCAGAAAATATCCATTAGAAGAGAATGTCATGATGTATCCTACCAAAATCAGAGAATGCTCATTTAGTAAACAGATTCCCTAGAATGGAATTATGATGTCTTTAATTTATGATGCACAGAATGATGTGTGATTTGAAAGGTGATGAGATTAATACCTGATATGAACTTCTGGGAAGAAAAGACAGGGATAAATTAATAATATCTTTAAATATGTATCAGAATACACATTGTCATGAGATTATATAATAACAAAGTAGATATATTTTTCTTTTTTGAAATGAATGCATCAGTACATGATGGGAGCCAACCACCTGGAAGGTAGCTTTCCCAAAAAAGGACACCATAGTCCCAGAGGACACCAAGTTGAGTGTGAGCCAGCAATATGCCCTTGCCACAGGGAACAGTAGTGGTATCCCAAGCTGCATTCAGAGGAACATTACCAGAAGGCCAAAGGAGGTGATCCTTCCCCTCTACTCAAGACTTGTGAGACTGCACCTGGAGCACTATGTCTTGCTCTGGGCTCCTCATTACAAGAAGGATATGGACACACTGGAGAGATTTCAATGGACAGTCACAAAGATGATGAAGCGACTGAAGCACCTCTGCTATAAGAAAAAGCTGGAAGAGAGATCTTATCAATATATATAAATACCTGAAAGGAGGGTACAAAGAAGTCTGAGCCAAGTTTTTTTCAGTGGTGCTCAGTAAAGGGAGTGCTGCCAGTATTTTATTTTGAAGAAAATAAAACCCCTGAAAATACAGGAATTAGTCATGGAGGGTGAGTCACTCTACAGTGTCTCAGTGCGTGGTTAATTAAACTCTTGGTCTTCTGCTTTTCAAAGTTAGTTTTCAGGAAATAGACCCTAATATTTCATACAGAGCTTTCAAAACAGTTCTGCTCAATTTCCATTCATTTAAATTATTTATAACAATTTGAACACTGTCTCAAATATTTGGGTAGAGTTAGTTGGAAACGAAGATTCATCAGTATGTTAGGTGTTCATCAATAATTGCACGAACGGACAGGAGGGCAATACTGCTCAGCTATAGGTGGGGGCGATCGCTGTTTTTCCCAGCGTGTTTCTAGCTCTGCCGACTGATGTGCCGCTTGCAACATGCTTCCACTAGATGGCACTCTGTGCTTCAAAATAGATTATTTTATTTATTTATTTTTTTATTTTTTTAAACACTGCGCATCTAGGCTGGAGAGATTTTATTATTATTATTATTATTTTTTTTTTTTAATGAATACCTCTCATTTTAAAGACTTGGAGTATCAGAAAGAAGATACGGCCACAGTTATAACTGGTCATTAGCAAATCGGTAGTATTTCTTAAGTTTACACAGATGCACTGATGCTGAATCATTCTAACTCTGTACCATTTTTGTATTGAGGCAGTACCATGGAACACAGTGAGGTAAGACTCGTACTATTCTGCCGCTGCAGCAGTTTCAAAGAATTCTTCGAGAAATTGCTAGCACTGACCTGTTTAGATCTCATTCATTTACCTTTATGTAAAATGACAGAAACCCAAACAAACCCACAAACATGCAATTCCTCTGATTAATCTACCTTGAACATGCATTCCACTGTGTTCCTGAACTTCTTCTGTCCAATTATTTTTTAATTCTTTCCTATATAATAAAGAGCTACTAAATCTAATTCAATTTTTATACTGATCAAATCAAGTTGATAGTTTGCTTTTATGCTAAATCTGAAGATAAGATTTTGCTTTCTCATCATGTCAACGGTTTACGGGCTGGTTTGGCCCGGTTCTGTGACTAGCGGGGTGGAGGAATTTCGCAAAATCCACGCCTCTGGAAAAGGGAAACAGGGGACCTCAAAATAATTACAAACAGTGGCAACGATCTGAGGAGGAACAAACTAAATTACTAAATATGGTATCGGAATGCAAGATAACACACTATAATACAATGTAATTAGAGTTGAAGCTAATAAATCAAATATAATGAGAGAGAGATATACTATCCAAAAGCTGGATAGGCCTCACCATAATGCTGAGGTGAGATGCGCAGTCCGGTTGAGCAGCAGGGAGAGAGACTGACGAAGAAGAGCAGGTCAGATGACCTACCAAGGCCTTGTATCTGTTCTCCGTGAACAGAAATGATAACAGCACAGCGAACAGTCTTCTGGGGAGCGTAGTTCTTCTTCTCTTCAGTCACAGGTACCCGGAACACTTAACTCCCAGTGCACTACATGATGTTATGATGTGGAATACTGATAACCAAAAATCATAAAACCATGACAGTATTTGAGCCCAAATCACTACTGCTTAACATCTTATTGTTTAAATTATATAATTATATCATTGCTTTAAAATAGTTACGATGATTGCTACCTTTCTATTGTGCAGTAAGATTCAGTATTTCTTACAGGTAAGAGACAACTCATGTGAGGAACTCATGTGAGTCACAATTCCTCGCTGGGAGAATTCTTCAGCACAGTGGGGGACTGACTGGATAAATTGTAACATGGGAAAAAGAGAATAAGGCTTAAATCAAACTCTTGATGTAGGAAAATGATGGCCGTGAAAGACAATATATATGTTAGAGGAAAGGACTGCACAACAGCCACAAAAGAAAGAAAGGAAGGGAAAGATTTTCCTAAGATTAAAATATATGGGAATGAATATTTATGTAAGATAAAAAGGATCAAAAATGTGAAAGAAGGAAATCTAAGGACTGAAAAATAAAATTTTAAAGTAGAAACCCAAAAACAACAACAACAAAAAGCTATTAAACCAGCTTATTTTGAGGTGAAATTAAGTCATATTGAATGCTTCTCAGCTTACTGAGTTACATGACAGTGGGTGCTTCCTGGCCTTCTTTTAGAATCTATGTATTTCCTTTTCCTTTCCTTGGTTATTCTGATGCTACATTTAGAGTTAGTCATAATTTTAGTTCAGTTTTATTATTGCAAAAGGCAAACTGATGAAAGTACAAAATATCTAATATTATGTTCCTCTTTAAATGGGTTTCTTCTTAAAAATAAATAAAATAATAATTAAAAAAAAACAGAAAAATATAATACTAAAACAAACAAACAAACAAAAACCCAACACACTGATTTCTAAATGAAATGTAGTTAGTTTTCTGGAACAACAAAAAAAAAATCTGGCCTTTAAAATGCAATCTGAACTTCAAGCATCATTGGCTTGTTTTTCCCTTTCTCTGTTTTGCCACAGTCGGTAATGGGTACTTAAAGTTGGACTGAAATTTAAGATGTATTGACCCTGAAGCGTCATTTGTATAATACCACTGGCTTCAGTTTTTTTACACGGATGTTTAGAATTCAACCTCCATGAAAATTTGGTTCTAAAGTGAATGGGAATGAGAGAGGAACCTTTGAGTGCTGGTCAACAGTAAGGAGGAAAGTGAGTAAGGACTTGACTTCCTAATTAAATTACTGTTATTGTTCATCTGCATTCTTTCTTGTTTGTGGAGATCGATATAACTTGTTTCAGCACAGTTCTTCCTTTAAGGAAGAAATACAACTATGAATCTTCTCAGAACACTTGAACACGGGGTGCTTCATATGAACATGAGAAAAACTCTCTTTACAGTGAGGGTGACAGAGCGCTGGAACAGTGAGGTTCCAGAGAGGTTGTGTAGTCTCCTCTGGAGATATCAGTATCCACCTGGATGCTTTTGTGTGTTATCTTTTGTAGGGAACTTGCTTTAGCAGAGAGTTGGACAAGTCTCTTGCCTATGATTCTGTGATTCAGTGATCATGTAAAATATATAATTTTAAGTGTACTTAGCATGTCCTGAATGTGTGTATGAAAGCAAACAAATAGACATAAAACAAGCAAACACTTGAACAAGGTTCTTAAAGGGGTTCCTGATTTCCTAGTGTTCAAGGAGCATTTGGACAATGCTCTCAATAACATGCTTTAACTTTTGATTAGCCCTGAAGAGGTCAAGCAGTTGGACTAGATGATCTTTTCAGGTCTCTTAGAACTGTTCTGTTCTGTTCTAACAAAACAATATTAAAAACATAACAATTTACACATTTTAACATATCATTCTCCTCTTCTTTTTCAGTGTCTTAAATCTGAAATAATTCAGTGTTCCTGTAAAGTTAGATTTTTTTTTTTATTGCATCGACTGCAATCTCTTTCATCTGTTTTTTAAGTAATAACTTTTCCAATTTCATTTTTATAGTAACGGGTTCTAATTTATCCATTTTAGAATAAAGCTGCATTTTCATTAGACTGCCTTATGGATTCTAGTGTATTCAGTAAGCTCCAGGTTTTTACTGGCATCACACTCCCCAGACTATTTTAGATTTTATAAGATCAGTAGACCTTAAATGTACACCATCATCCAGTATCTTATTACACCAAGCCTGTTTCCTAAGACGGTTTCTCCAGTTGTCAGTGATCCTGTTAGTTGTTCATTGAACAGTGAAGTAGTCTTACTCCACCTTGAAATGCCTAAATGATGCTTTAGTGATTGTCGCATGGATATCCTTGGTTGAATTGTCAAGGTAATTGAAATCCCACTGGTCAAGAAGTCTTTCTCTTTTCCTCAAAGGGCTTTACTACTTATCTGGAATTGCTTTTCACTTTGCCTGTCTTTCCTCTCAACAACTTTGTATGTTCTTCTACATTTCATTGTCACTGTTTTTCTGGGTACGCTTTTCTGCTTTTCTTACTCAAACCCTGTTTCTCTTACAACATGTGTGCTATAAGACAGAGACTTACTCAGAATAAATGCATATTTAATGTAGAAACTAATCCATTAGTCTGATTGCTTAGCTACATTGAATATTTTAATTTACATTTTTAAGGTAACTGAGATGTTTTTAAATACTTCTTCTTTCTTGATTTTAAATATGTCTTTGATAGCTTTTTTTTTTTTTATTGAAGCTCTGTGATTAAAAACAGTATCTGTTTTTCAAGCTGCTGTTTTTCATTTATAAAGGAATAATGAACAAACCCCTGAACTAATTCCCAGGACATTGGACATCTTATTCTGTCTTATTATTTGAACAAATAACCATGTAGTCAGAAAATAATTTTTCTTACTGAAAAATTTTTGAAAGGTGTAAATTAGGAAAAGTATGAATAAGGGCTATCTTGTTGACATGAAGCTTTTTGAGTCAAATTTGAGATTGAAATATTTTTTTCCTAACAGGATAGAAAAATCATTCTGCAAGATAAATCAAGATCCAAAGACATTATGGTCAAGGATTTCGGTAGTGAGGAATACCAGTAGGTGAGTTAATGTTTCTTGCCCAGCTTCCATTAGAACTAGCCTAGCTTATTTATTTCATATGGCTGGGTGGAGATGCAATGAAAATTTGAGGAGAAAGAAAGGATGGGAAAAGAAGAGGGGTTTCAACTACAACTATTTATCACACAGATGACAGCAGAGCTGAGTGATGTTATACACAAATAATTCCAAGAATTCTAAGACCTCATCTTTCAGTATAAATCTGATTAATCAGCCTGAGTGTGATTAAAAAAAATAAATCTTAATTTTACTTACGTATTCCATCCATAACTTCAAACTTAATGGAAAAGAATGCTCACAAAAAGTCAGATTCTCCCCTCTACTCTGAATTTTCTGATATGCTGACTGGGTGGTAGATACTAAAAGATGTATGTCTACAAGTAAAATACACTACATTTACTTCTAGTATTTTAAGAATTATTTTTATTACTTTTTGATGTTGATTTTAATTTTAATATACAGTTGCCTCCACGATCTAGCGATGGTAAGTGTTATGTGCTTACCATGGTGGAGGCAACCACTGGGTGGCTTGAAACATATGCAGTACCCCATGCTAAAACCCCAAACACCATATTGGGTCTGGAGAAACAAGTCCTGTGGCGACATAGCACTCCAGAAAGAATTGAGTCAGATAACGGAACTCATTTCAAAAATTCTCTTGTAAATACTTGGGCCAAAGATCATGGCATTGAGTGGATTTATCATATCCCCTGTCATACACCAGCTTCTGGTAAAATTGAACGATACAATGGGTTGCTAAAAACTGTGCTGAAAGCAATGGGTGGCAGAACATTTAAGCACTGGGAGAAGCATTTGGCAGAAGCCACCTGGTTGGTCAATACCAGAGTACCTATCAATCGTGATGGTCCTACCCGATCCAGCTTCCTATATACTGTAGAGGGAGATAAAGTCCCTGTAGTACAGTAAAGAACATGTTGAGAAAAGCAATTTGGGTCCTTCCAGCCTCTGGAAAGGGCAAACCTCTTCGTGGAACTGCTTTTGCCCAGGGACCTGGGTTCACTTGGTGGGTGATGCAGAGAAATGGGGATGTTCAGTGTGTACCACAAGGGAATTTGATGTTGGGGGAGTGCAGTCAGTAATTCTATGTATATATATATGTATATGAACATGTATGTGTAATGCATTTTAATCATTGTTTGTTTGTATATATGTATATATGTATTTTGAGCATGATGTAGTGATGTAGAATAAGGGGTGGAATGTCATGGTTTTGTGATTTTTTAGTTTCCGGTATTCCACATCATAACATCATGTAGTGCACTGGGAGTTAAAGTGTTAATGCCCAGCTCTGGGTACTTCTCCCTGTACGTCATGGAGGTCATGGGAACTTCCCCTCCCCGGGGGGGCGGGGGGTGTCTCTTCCTTCTTCATCAACTGATGAAGAATGCAGGCATTTTTTTTTCAGGTGCTCTGAAAACTCTCTCTCTCCTATTTGATTTGATTTATTAGTCTCAATTTCAATTAGATTGTATTATATCATAGTTAGTAAAATAAGTTTTCCTCCCTAGATTGGTGCCACTGCTGTTTATTTTCCTATTTTCCTTTCCCTTCCCGTTTTTGGGGGGGTTGGAGAGGGGGCCCTTGGGCCTACTGTCCCTGTCACAGGCATAGACTAGTGTAAACAATACTTTAATAGGAAAAGAAATAAATTTCAAATTTGCTCTTGTAACTTCAAAATTTTGAAGTGAATTAGCAATATATCCAGAAGATTTGTTTTCTTTGAAAAAAAGAAAAAAAACAGAGAGAGAGAGAAAGAGAGAGAGAAGGCAGAAGTAGATATGTGTTTTTATATTAAAGAATAGATCAGAGGTAACTGTATGAAAAGAATCATCTGAAATCAGAAATAATCTACCTGCAATTAAGGCTAGTTGCCATAAAAATGAATGCTCAGACCAGTGTATTTCATGGCTGAATTTCTTTTTTTTTCTTTCAGTCAAAAACCATATTGCTTAAGAAATACAGAAATAGCTTTCACTATACAGGTGAAACTTATTTTACAGACATTCAAAAATATCTGCCTTTCTTCTCTGATGCTGATAGGAATTTTATGAAACTGTCTCACATCAAAATTTTGACATGATAATATCTAAAAGCTAAACAGACTGTATCATAGCTAGCATTGGTATTTTACAGTCTTCAAATCCTATGCTTTCTTCAGTGTTCTAAATATACCTTCTAAAATGCTCAGGGAAAATAGTGGATTCTTTTCCTCCTGTGCAAAATAATACTTTTCTTTAAAGTGAGGGTGAACAATTTGGCATGGATCAGTAAACCCTTTTCTAAGTCACTGACTTTCTTTAGTTGAAATATTCTCACATTAGTGTTGGTTCCTTTATTTTTATCCTTGAAAGTGAACTCCACTGAAGGATAATTTGGATTTTTTTTTTTTCCACAGAAATTTTTGCTTAGCCGTCTACCTGTTAAGGACTTGTTTGCTTTCACAGTATCACAGAATTATTGAAGACTGTCTAGTCTAACACCCTTGTTCAGACCACAATGAACTAGAGTAAGTTGTTCAACATCATGTCTGATCAGCTTCTAAATATCTCCAGGGATGAAGACTCCATAGCCTCTCACTTTTTCCGGTGTTTGACCATCATGACAGTAAAGAGAGTTGTTTTTTTTTTTTTTGTATGTTTAAGTGGAATTTGTGATCATTTCCCATTGTCTTGTTACTAGATACCGCTGAGAAAAGTCTGACTCCTTCTGTAGCTTCTGCTGTCAGATATTTGTATACATTCATTAGATAGAATCATAGAATCACAGAATCATTAAGGTTGGAAAAGACCACTAAGATCCCCGTGAGCCTTCTCTTTGCCAGACAGAACAGTCCCACTTTTCTCAGTTTCTCCTCGCAGAAGAGATGCTCCAGTCCTTCAACCATCTTTGTCCATTAGTGGACTCGCTATACCTGACTTATTTAGTTTTGTCAATGATGATGTACAAAAGTCAAAATAAATTCTTCCCTCATCCACTGAGATTTTATTTATTTATTTATTTATTTATTTATTTTCCCATAGAAGCCTTTCAGGTTAGTCAGGCATGGTATTTCCTTCTTATCCTTCCTAAAATCATGATGACCTCTGCCAATCACCTGCTTGTCCTTGATGTCTATGTAAATGGTTTCCAGAAAGATTTCCTTCACAACTTTCCCGAGGAATGAGGTGAGGCCAGCTGGCCTATAATTTTCCAGAAACTCTTTCTTGAATATAAAGTGACATTTGTTTTCTTTCAGACTTCAAAAATCTGCTGTTCTCTTTGAAAAAAAAAAAAAAGAGAGAGAGAGAGAGAGAGAGAGGATGCAGATGTAGATATGTGTTTTTATATTAAAGAATAGATCAGAGGTAGACTGTATGAAAAAAATCATATGAAATCAGAAATAATCTACCTGCAATTAAAGCTAGTTGCCATAAAAATGAATGCAAAAGATGGGATAGCTAATTTCACAAACAATTACATCCCAGATGCAATAGCTAATTTCACAAACACCATGAAGTTCAAAC
Organism: Pavo muticus; assembly: GCA_016647715.1. Taxonomy (NCBI): domain Eukaryota; kingdom Metazoa; phylum Chordata; class Aves; order Galliformes; family Phasianidae; genus Pavo; species Pavo muticus. The sequence goes on along the minus strand of JACDJE010000900.1, from coordinate 30,970 downwards.
CAGTTTCCAGGCTTTCTTTTCAGTTCATCACACATTTTTTGAATGCTGAGCTAGTGATCATGCTCGTGGGCACACTCGTGTGCATGATATCAATCCCCCTGAATGTATTCCTATACATTTGTGTTATGCGGAAGGAATCTCCTCCAAAACCAGAGAATGCTGACTGGCAGGGAATATGGAGAGGTTTAGGAAAAATCTTAGAAGCGTGGGGACCCGCAGTGTCATGGGATTTCACTCTTGAACACCTGTGGGATCCCGAGAAACTAAGCCAGTATTTGAGTCAGGGACAGTGCAGCTTACGCAAATCTAAGGAGGTACAACTTATGTGGGGCTTGGCTTGTGCTTACCGCTCCCTATATAATACTATTCTGGAGAGAGAGAGTTTCCGAGCTGAGGTTCAAGCCAAACGGGGAAATCTCCAAGTCAAATCGGATCAATCACAGGAAGCACCAGTAAAAATGTCAGTTGCCCCTGAGGAAGGCAAGAAATGGAAACAAGTGTCCTCGCGTCTAGAACGGAAAAAAGAAGAAACGGAGGATCTTCCTCTTCTAGAAAGGGAAGAGGAAGATCCAGGCGAGGGGCCCTCCTCAGAACCAACAGTATCGAGAAAGGCAAAAGAGAAAACTAAGAAACATGAAGAAGAGAGTGATGAAGAGGAGGTCTCTATTACTGTTCGTCAACCTCTGAAGTTGACTGAAATCCAAGGCTCAAGAAATGAGTTTACACGGCAGCCGAACAAAACTCTTGTTTCCTGGTTGCTTCGCTGTTGGGACAAAGGGGCCAGTAGCTTGTCTCTAGATGGCAATGAAGCTCGCTAATTGGGAGGTATCGCCAGAGACGCAGCTATTGACAGAGGGATTAGTAGATGTTTGGATGGGGCTGCCACCCTCTGGGAACGACTGTTAATAGCCGTGAAGGAAAGGTATCCCTTCAAAGACAGTTTGAAGCCTGTGATGAAACAGTCAGTGGGATACAGTTGAAAAAGGTATCCAGTATTTGAGGGAAATAGCCGTGGTGAAAATGTTGTATAACCCTAATTTTGTTCCTAACTATCCACGCCAAGACCATGATCCTGAGAGAGTGAAGATGACGCCTGAAATATGGCGGCAGCTCACAATAACAGCACCGGTAAGATGCGCCGGTACGCTAGCATCAATGTTGAACAGATACGAGGACCAACAGAGAAGACCCTTAGTTTTCAAATTGATTCTTACGCTCCAGACCTATGAACAACAGCTACCTCCAACTCACGCTTCCATTTCCGCCATCTCACAAGTAACAGACCAACTGAGTAAAGTGAAAGAGCGAGTGTCTCTATTGATTAATCGTGACAAACACATAGGAGTATCAGAAACGCTTGATGAAGATCAGGATGATCCAGGGAGCCTAATGAAGGAGCTGATCAAACTAACAAAAATCCAACTAATTAAAGATGATGAATCCTCCTTCTCACCTGTATCAACAAAAATCTCATCTATTAAAGGCAAACGCTTCCCGGCTCAAGTAAGGAATACTACACCGCGTATTGCCTTGTGGCGTTACCTACGTGACCATGAAGAAGACATGAGGAAATGGGATGACCAAGCTACTCCTGTACTACGAGCACGGGTGAGAGAATTACAAAACAGATTAATCTCCAGTGCAGTTGCTCCAGTTATCACAGGTAATGAATAGATCGGCCCTGCCCTCAGTCAGGAGTGGGGAAAGGGATAATAGAGTTTATTAGACTGTGTGGGTTCGATGGCCTGGCACATCAGAACCACAAAAATATAAGGCACTGGTGGATACCAGTGCACAGTGCACTCTAATGCCCTCAAGTTATGAAGGGACAGAATCAATCCATATTTCTGGAGTGACTGGGGGCTCTCAAGAATTGACTGTGTTGGAGGCCGAGATAAGCCTCACTGGTAAAGACTGGCAAAAACATCCCATTGTGACTGGCCCAGGGGCTCCATGCATACTTGGTATTGATTACCTCAGAAGGGGGCATTTCAAGGATCCTAAGGGGTATCGATGGGCCTCTGGAATAGCTGCTGTGGACACAGACAACATTAAGCAGCTCTCTGTTTTGCCTGGCTTGTCAGAAGATCCGTCTGTTGTGGGGTTGCTACGGGTAGAATAGTAGCAGGGACCGATTGCCACAAAAATGGTGCACAGACGGCAGTACCGCACCAACAGGGATTCCTTGCTCCCCATTCACAGGCTAATTCTTCAACTAGAGAGCCAGGGAATTCACAGGCTAATTCGTCAACTAGAGAGCCAGGGAGTGATAAGCAAAACTCACTCACCTTTTAACAGCCCAGTATGATTGTATTGTATTGTAAAGATTGAATTATATCGTAGTTAGTAAAATAAGCTTTCCTCCCGAGATCATTGCCACTGCTGTTTATTTTCCTTTCCCTTTCCTTTCCTGTTTTCAGGGGGAGTCGGGGTGGGGGCCCAAGGGCCTACTGCCCCTGTCACGGGCATAGATTGGTCCGGATAACCCCGTGACACCAGCAGATACTGAATGTTTCAAGATCCTCATGGAGAACAGAAGACGTGAAACTTCTTCCAGTTTTCTGAAGAAGGCCTCATTTACTATTTCCTGATCTAGACAATCTAGAGCAGATATCCAACCCAACATCATAAGTATTGATCTGCCCTCTAATCCTGACCCATAAGCTCTGATCTGGCTCATCTTTCCCAAGGCATCTGTCAATGCATACCCCCTGCTTTCTCTTTATCTGTCTGTCCTCTGTCTGAGGACTGAGATTTAGATCTTCAGTCTTCGTTGGATGACTGAGACTGTTTTTGTTTGTTTGGTTGGTTGGTTTATTGTGGCCATAGCTGCTTTCTTCGTATGCCTCTTACAACAAATGATTATAAAACATTTTGACTTCTGGCTACCTTTAATTTTTTTTTATTATTATTATTTATTTATTTATTTATTTTTCTCTCTCTAACTTCTAAGAAAAAATACTTTGGGTACATCTTCATTGGTAATATACTTCCTGTTATGCACTTCTGTGAGTACACAGCCATGTACAGCTTCAATTTTGTGCAGAAGGTAAGTGATTCCCTATGTTTAGCAATACTGTGACATGTATAATCTAGTGCTGGCATACTGGTCAGTGTGTTGCCTAATCATCATGCTGATATACTCACTGGTGTTGCTGCGTTTGTCATCCATAGTGTACCAGCCATGTTAGACTATTTTGGGGTTTGCCTGCTGGGACAATATTGGAGGGCTACATCAAAAACACCATGCCAAAGAAACGTATCTTCATTTTTTCGGTGACAGTTCAGTATATGATTTCGTTTACTACAGTTCCTCAAATTTTGTCTATGTGTTGCTTAACAAAGTGATTGTTGAAATAGGCCCAAACCATGCCAATGAACATCATCATTTAACAGCAAGCATTCTAAAAGTTTTTGCATGAGAGGCACAGATTACACTGATTTATGTTTTCTCAAGAAATGATCTGAATGAAGGTTAACTCAAATGATTCACTTGATAATTTGAGATAGTTTTAACATTTCTGATTAAGTAGTTAAATCTTACAATACCATTTCAGATTGATCTTATCTTGTATGTTTTTCAACATCTTAGTAATTATTTTAGTACTGCACAATTGCATTCTCATCTGAACATATTACAAGGAATAAAATTCAGAGGAAAGCAAATTCAAATGTAAAGAGAGCAAATTCTTAATTTCAAGGCACATTTGCATCAATAGGAATGCATTTACTCTGAAACATGTATTTGTAAAATTCAGTTATTAGTCCCTAAATGTGGATATACAGTATCCAAAATAGAGTTCCAGTTCAATACTCCTTGCACAACCTTATCTTCTCTTGAAGAGAGCTACTATTGAGGTTGTATTTATCTGACAATTGATAACAGGAGATTACAGTACAGAAGCAAGAATGTTAACTCTGAGTTAGCTCTGAGTTCTTCCATTATACATGAGTTCACCATGTCTCCTTCCAAAGCAGAAAAATAAGCATGGCTGATCACTCTGTCAAAGGCCCTTTAAATACATATGTTTTAAAAGAAGTGAAAAACCCTTACACTTAGTTATCAATCCCGGCTTCAGTACTCTTTCCCTTTTATTCTGTACTCTCTAATACACGTTCTCTTATCAAATATGAAGTTGTATAGGCAGAATAATGACTTAAAAGGACCTTTCCTTTCAGTTTCGTCACATCCCTTTATCTGTAATTTTCAGAAAGATTTTTTTTTTTTTTTTAATATTCTACTTTCTAACAAAGATTAATGCGTATTTTAACACTTGAGCAGAATAGTCAAGTGGAAAATAAAGCACAGACATAAAACAATGGGATTTTAAAGTTCAGAAAATTTGAAACTTCAGTAGTTTGTATACTTCACATTGTTGTGTTTTTTCTTAAATTAAGGTATTAGTTTGTATATCTCTGCTTTCACTATAAGACATAGTTTTCTTTTGCAGGATCTGTTTATTAGCCAGGTTTGATTGCTTCTTCAACAAGATGTGTTCGTATAACAGATGAGTGCTTACAGGGTTCCTATGACTAGAATTTTTAAGCTATATAGGAATGTAAAGATATACAGCTTGTTTCAAATATTCTCAGAAAAGCAGATGATTTCTGCCATACCTTTCAGGATAGTGGAAGAGGCAGACAGTGGCAGAAGTAGAGCTGTGAGCTTGGACAGTATCCTTTCCTGCTTCTGGATGTAACAAGATGGGTAGAAAATAGGAGCAATAGAGATATGGACTGCTGCTGTTTAGAGGCATAATCACCCAGAAGTAGCTATTCTCTTCTTCTATTCTATAGTGGCTGCTCAGACTTTAGGACCAAGTAAATGACAAAACTGTTTCCCTGATACTGGAAATATAAGTAGTTGGCTAATGTTTTCTATGTCTAGGAGTTGCCATGTACGAAATAATGAACCCAATGTAAAGACTGAACAAAGTATGATGTGAGAAGAAACTAAAGAGCGATGTCATGCATTTTATGTAGATTACAGGAGAAAGAAAAAAAATTAGTCTGAGTTCTCATCTTTTTAGACAGTGAAGTAAATTAGTGTCAAAGTCTGTATAGTAAAGAGGTTATGTTGTTACTTGAAGTGCCGATGTAATTATTGGTCTTTTTGTGTTCTGTCTTTTATATAACCACTGTTATTGACTCCTGGAAGAAGCAGATTATCAAATGACCATGCTTGTGATTATACATTTCATCCGAACTACGAAATATCCACAGGTCTGTCCATGCAGTTCCCATCTCTTTTGGGAAGAAAATTCCATTCTCCCTTTATCATTTCTATGTTTCTTCATCTTGGCTGTTTGTTGTATGGCACAATAAAAAGAATTCATCTTGATTTTCATTTGAATTACTGTTTAATTACTGAGACAAATACATCTGCCTCAAGTCATGGTACTTAGCGCATCTTTTAAGTGATCAAACCACAGATGTGTGAAGGTGTGTCTTAAACCTTTTAGTTTGGCTTACATTGTTTAATCAGCCCATCCTCCTTAGATGCAAAATAAACAAACAAATAAATAAATAAATTCTAATTGTTCATTTTGATGTTCTAGCTCTACCATTTATTTACAACAAGAAAGTAATTAACTAGTCTGTAAAACTTGTAGGCATTTTGCTAATATTATTGATGTGGAGATAAGGTAAAGAACTGCCAACTTATGTAATGTCTAAATTGCCACTCTTACCCTATGAGGCTTATAGTTCACTAAATTTGCTTGATTTCAAATGTTAAGGATTTGAATCACGTATTAGTTGTGTACAGATGAAAATAGATGAGTACCGGCATGGTTATTGCTCAGTTATGGACACAGGAAATAGAATTAACATGCAAATTCCTTTTAACTGACAAGATACTAACAAACAGTGCTTTAAACAAGTATGAATATTCCTTTAGATTAATTGTATTTCCTCTTAAGTTGATTTATAAGTTTGCAGTGTTCTTTCACAAACTTTTATCAGGTTTTTATGCTTTCTGTGAAAAAAAACCTACCTCTTCATAAAGGGGGTTAAACTTGCAGTTTTCTTTTTCTGTGACATCCATACAGAACTCAGTGTTAAAGAAAAGCTAGCAGAAAGACAAAGAGTTTATAAAATTGAAAAAAACATAGGAGAGAAATCATGGAATTTAGTACAATATACCAATTGTAATTACCATGCAAGAAAGTGATCACATTTATGTTAAGGTTCACAATATTCAAAGTTGTACCACAGATGTGTAGAAGGAAAATATATGATGAAATTATATCTCACACGTAAATATCTTAATTTCTTTTAATTTTCACTTATTTATATGTATATAATACTTATAATTAGTGTTATATATATATATTTATCTTTAGTGTTATATCAGATGAAACTACTGCTAAATTGCTGTAATTACTTCTTTTAAAACAGTAATTAGGATTTCCTAGTGGGCAAGGAATTAGCATGTTCAGCAGGCCATCTGGCATGGACTATATGAGCTACAAATGCTTTTTTTTTCTTTTTTTTTCTTTTTTTTTCTTTTTTTTTCTTTTTTTCTCCCCCGCACCCCTCCTTCCAACCTTGTGCATATGCCACCAGTACTTACCTAAAACCTTAGAAAAGATTATTCTTTATTTCTCTCCACACTGTGTCTCAGACTCTATGGATTTCTTGATTCCCCATTGCTTGCAATGAGATGTCATAGAAAATAAGCCTGTAAGAGATTTGAAGTCAGCAAATACACTTTCAGTAAAATATACTATTCCCAAGCAATGCTATACAGTTTTGCCAGTAAGAAATGCAGAGTCTAGATGCGATTTCTACATGGAAAAAAAATAATAATTTTTTAACTAGGACGTCTTTAAACTTCTGAAATACTGCACAGAAATTCTTAGCCTGTCTTAAGTTCATTATTAAATGTTCTACCCAACTATTTTAAGTAACAACGTATTCTATTTTGCAGCTATCTTTTAAGTATTTGAGGATTTGTATTTCATATTTCTCTTTTGCAGAATATGTTGGAACAGGTTTTGTTTTTTTTTTTTTCCTTGACCCGTCTGGTTTTCTCTTCTGAACTTTCCTTCTTTCATATTTTCGGAAAGGAATGGAAAGAAGAGTTGGAATTAGTGGTACTTTAGACATTGGCATTTTTTCAGTAGCTTATTTTTCCTTCCTAGTTACAATACTCTACACTCTTGTTCTTGAATTTTTTTTTTTAATTTCATTTCCTTCATTTCCCAAATGGATTGAAGTTTTATTGTATTTTCCTATGTTCTTGTAAGTCTGAAGAAACCTTTATCAGTATCAGCTCAATGTGTACATCTTATTGAGATGATACCCATATTAGAATATTTTTTCTCTAGGATGAATATCTCATTCCTTTATTCTTAGATGTGAGGATTTTAGAGAATACCCACTAATACTTTATTTCTTCAGCTCTCATTCACAGATAAATATTGTCATTCTCCTAATGTTCTTAGCATCTTGTCTGGTATCAATATTAAGCATATGATGGAACTATCTTGCTGTACTAGGTAGAAGACCCAGACATTCTCATCAGTCTATGCTGCAAATATTCAGACATTCAGAACATTAGGAAGCAAGAGACAGGCAGCACATTTCTTAGACAGTTTTATGATTGTTGATGGTGAACCAGTTTAACTATCTGAGACTTTGTTCAGTGTTTTATTCTGGTCAGGGAACAGGGCAGCTGGAAACCGCTGGAGGCAACTAAGGTCTGCCCCAGCCTTGGGCATTGATTTCCTTCTCAGGAATATGGAAAGACTGAGGACATTATCTTACAGATCAGGGAGCTGGCTGCAACAAGTAGGGGCTGAAGTTCAGGCCAGTCCCAGTGCAACAGTCCCAGCTGTGAGCTGTGTCCACTGGAAAGCATCAGTTAATTCTGAGTCCTCTCAGTTTTTTCACAACAGTTTTATGCAATGTCAGCATCTGGTCCTGAGCTTAAATTGGCAAACCCCCAATGACAAGATGTGCACAGGGCCCTTTAGTAGCTTCTTAGGCCTTGAAGTCTTCACTCATATAAGAAAAGTTATTTATAATGTCTGAGCTATGATGCTAATATTTCTCCATGGTCATTGGTGAGACAGATAAATCATTCAGTGAAACATGAAGATAAAAGTCAGCTCTTACCTGTACAATCTGGTATTTATGGTATTCTCATGTATTGGAAATATGCACACGGACCTGACATATGAATTCAAGATCCTGTGGGCAAATAACACTTTAGGATGAAGAGATGAAAGCCAGGAATAATAGAAAAATGTAGGTTTTCCAAAATTACCTTATATGCGTCTGTTTAGGCCACTGAACTGTACCATGGAGAGCTATACAGTCATCCAAATACAGGAATAAATCAGAGTTAAGTAGGTTTACATGTATGAACTCTTGAACACCTATATTTATACATTTGAACTTACGAATATGGATCTGGAACTGAATCTCATCTAAGCAATATGAAGACAAAATAACTAGAGCACTTTTATAGATAGAACTCAGTTCAATTTTCTTGAAAGAGAGCTGCACTGTGTGTTCCATCACTTTCCAGGAATTCTTAGTTTGCTGGTTGTCATGGTTTTGTGATTTCTGTTATCAGTATTCCACATCATGTGCACTGGGAGTTAAAGGGTTAATGCTCCAGTTCCATGGATTGTAGATCTTTCCAGGTACCTGGTTCTCAGAAGAGAAGAACTACATCTCCCAGAAGACTTTCACTGTTTTGTTTCTGTTTTCCATTCAGAGAGAAAGATAAACTGCTCGGGACTCACGACACTGCCCTTCTTTTACTTCTTGTTTCTGCAGTGTGCGCTCCCTAGCCATTTCGCCTTCAGCATTAGAGTAAGGCCTTCGGTTTTGGACACTCTCTCTCATTTATTTATTAGCTTCAATTCCAATTATATTATATTGTATCGTGTTATCTCGCATACTGCTATCATATTTTGTAAATTAGTTTTCTCTTAGCTTGTTGCCCTTTCTTTTTACCTTCCCTCCTTCCCCCTCTCCCAGCGAGTGGATTAGTGGGCCCCTCTGCCACATTCAGCACGGAATCAGGCCAAACTAGCCCCAAACTGTTTGATACTGGGGAATCATTGTGCATATAGTCAAATTATTCAGTTTTTTAAAAAATCATGTCTTTACCAGAACAAATGCACATCCAGCATTTTAACTGTTGTGATGCAGGAAACCTTACAATTACTAAAATTTGAGATGATCTAGATAAATCTGTTTCATCTGTTGAGACAGTTGCCCAGGAGGGTGGTGGATGACCCGTTCTTGGAGACATTCAAGGTCAGGCTGGATGGTACTCTGAGCAACCTAATTTAGCTGTAGGTGTCCCTGTTCATTGCAGCAAGGTAGTGAGTGATGTGTTTCAGCAGTGACAACAGTGATGTGAAAAACAAACTATATGTTCCACATGTCCATGCAAGTTTTTATGAGTGTGGCATATAGTCTTTCGTATACCAGTTGTGAAACTGCATAGCTAGCGGTGGTGATTATGTTGAAAAATAGTGTTTTATAGCTGCTCTATCAAACAGTGTTATTGTGCTTTTTGTATCTGTTGTAGTTTACATGGAAATAAATAGGAGATATTACTTTCAGAATAATCAACATATACAGTAATAATAGCTTTTTATGTTTTGGAACAACTTTTTTTTAAATTATTATTTATTTAGGACTCATTTAACTCACAATATTGGTAGATGGATTTGCTAAGATTAGTATATAGACTTCAATTCACAGAATGTGTACATTATAGTCAGTGATGCAGAAAGAGAAACGTGGTACAGCTATTATTTTATGAATATTAATATTCAGTTACTTCAGATGAATAAACCTGTAATTTGATGGATTATATTATCTTTCTTTCAAGAGGAGAACATCATTTATAGTAAATGGATGTATGTACTGAACAGATTTATCTATATTGTTATTTTGTTTTCTGTAAGTAAAGTATCAGGTAGCATATATTGCTTATACCCTATATAGTTTGCCTCCACAGCAGTAACATACGAGTGTTTGACAGGCCATCTCACATACTGATGTGAAAGGAGATCGATTAAAGGCATTACCAGAAAACTGGATAAGTAATAGCAAACAGTTTGTTCCTGATACGATTAACAAATTTACAGGTTAACTAGAAATAGGTTAAAAATAAAAGCAAGAAATTTTTCTCTTACCCTTTGATAAATGTAAATGACCAACATATTTTTCAGTGTGTAATGTTAAATAATTAACGTAGTATATGATTTCCTTTTAAAGAGAGATTGTCACAGGGTTATCTGGACAAATCTACGCCCGTGACAGGGGCAGTACGCCCCTCCCCCCCAAAAACAGGAAAGGAAAGGGAAAGGAAAATAAACAGCAGCAGCAACGATCTAGGGCGGAAAACATATTTTACTAACTGTGATATAATACAATCTAATTAAAATTGAGACTAATAAATCAAATCAAATAGGAGAGAGAGAGTCTTCAGAGCAAACCTGGAAGACCCAAACACGACCGCCACCGTTGAAGGAAGAGAACAGGGCATATTTCTTTTCATTTTCTGGTAGTTCATTGTATGGTGGGGCTTCTTTAGCACACAATACCTCTTCACCTGGTGATGTTCCAAACTTTTTACCTTCAGGCCAGTCCACGATCACCTCTAGGATTCCTGGATGACTGAGGTTCCCTATCCCAGCTCGTTGTGTACTCAGCACAATCCACTTACTCCAAGTGGCATCAGTCACATGATGGGTGGAGGGAACCTTTCCTTTAAACATCCAGTTCAGTACTAGAAGGAGCTGCGTTTCAGTACCGATTACTTTGGAAGCAGCCCGAACCCCCTCATACGCGGCTAAGACCTCCTTTTCAGTTGGAGTGTAGCACTCTTCTTACCCCCTGTATGCTTGACTCCAGAATCCCAGGGATCGTCCTCAGGTCTCTCCTGAGGCTCTTTGCCACAGACTCCAAGTGGGACCTTTCTCTCCAGCAGCAGTGTAGAGGATGTTCTTTACATCCTGTCCCGTCCGTACTGGCCCAGGGCCATGGCACAGGCTATCTCCTGTTTAATCTGTTCCAAAGCCTGCTGCTGCTCAGGGCCCCATGTAAAATCATTCTTCTTCCGCGTCACCTGATAAAGGGGGTTTACAATAAGGCTATAGTTTGGAACATGCATTCTCCAAAAGCCCACTATGCCCAGAAAGGACTGTGTCTCTCCCTTGCTCGTGGGTGGAGGCATAGCAGTGATTTTGTCAATCACCTCCGCTGGAATGAGATGACGCCCATCTTGCCATTTTATACCTAGGAATTGAATTTCCTGGGCAGGTCCTTTCACTTTGCTTCGCTTAATAGCAAAACCAGCTTGCAGAAGAATTTGGATTATTCGCTCTCCTTTCATGAAAACTTCTTCTGCTGTATCGCCCCACACAACGATATCATCAATGTACTGCAGGTGCTCGGGAGCACTGCCCTGCTCCAATACAGTTTGGATCAACCCATGGCAAATGGTCGGGCTGTGTTTCCACCCCTGGGGCAAATGGTCCCACGGATACAGAACACCCCTCCAGGTGAAAGCAAACTGTGGCCTGCATTCTGTGGCCAAAGGAATGGAAAAGAAGGCATTAGCAATGTCAATGGTGGCATGCCATTTGGCTGCTTTTGACTCCAGTTCATACTGGAGTTCTAACATGTCCGGTACAGCAGCACTCAGTGGGGGTATGACTTCATTCAGGCCACGGTAGTCTACTGTCAGCCTCCATTCTCCACTGGCTTCACGCACTGGCCATATGTGGATGTTAATAGGTGAGTGAGTTTTGCTTATCACTCCCTGGCTCTCTAGTTGACGAATTAGCCTGTGAATTCCCTGGCTCTCTAGTTGACGAATTAGCCTGTGAATGGGGAGCAAGGAATCCCTGTTGGTGCGGTACTGCCGTCTGTGCACCATTTTTGTGGCAATCGGTCCCTGCTACTATTCTACCCGTAGCAACCCCACAACAGACGGATCTTCTGACAAGCCAGGCAAAACAGAGAGCTGCTTAATGTTGTCTGTGTCCACAGCAGCTATTCCAGAGGCCCATCGATACCCCTTAGGATCCTTGAAATGCCCCCTTCTGAGGTAATCAATACCAAGTATGCATGGAGCCCCTGGGCCAGTCACAATGGGATGTTTTTGCCAGTCTTTACCAGTGAGGCTTATCTCGGCCTCCAACACAGTCAATTCTTGAGAGCCCCCAGTCACTCCAGAAATATGGATTGATTCTGTCCCTTCATAACTTGAGGGCATTAGAGTGCACTGTGCACTGGTATCCACCAGTGCCTTATATTTTTGTGGTTCTGATGTGCCAGGCCATCGAACCCACACAGTCTAATAAACTCTATTATCCCTTTCCCCTCTCCTGACTGAGGGCAGGGCCGATCTATTCATTACCTGTGATAACTGGAGCAACTGCACTGGAGATTAATCTGTTTTGTAATTCTCTCACCCGTGCTCGTAGTACAGGAGTAGCTTGGTCATCCCATTTCCTCATGTCTTCTTCATGGTCACGTAGGTAACGCCACAAGGCAATACGCGGTGTAGTATTCCTTACTTGAGCCGGGAAGCGTTTGCCTTTAATAGTTGAGATTTTTGTTGATACAGGTGAGAAGGAGGATTCATCATCTTTAATTAGTTGGATTTTTGTTAGTTTGATCAGCTCCTTCATTAGGCTCCCTGGATCATCCTGATCTTCATCAAGCGTTTCTGATACTCCTATGTGTTTGTCACGATTAATCAATAGAGACACTCGCTCTTTCACTTTACTCAGTTGGTCTGTTACTTGTGAGATGGCGGAAATGGAAGCGTGAGTTGGAGGTAGCTGTTGTTCATAGGTCTGGAGCGTAAGAATCAATTTGAAAACTAAGGGTCTTCTCTGTTGGTCCTCGTATCTGTTCAACATTGATGCTAGCGTACCGGCGCATCTTACCGGTGCTGTTATTGTGAGCTGCCGCCATATTTCAGGCGTCATCTTCACTCTCTCAGGATCATGGTCTTGGCGTGGATTGTTAGGAACAAAATTAGGGTTATACAACATTTTCACCACGGCTATTTCCCTCAAATACTGGATACCTTTTTCAACTGTATCCCACTGACTGTTTCATCACAGGCTTCAAACTGTCTTTGAAGGGATACCTTTCCTTCACGGCTATTAACAGTCGTTCCCAGAGGGTGGCAGCCCCATCCTAACATCTACTAATCCCTCTGTCAATAGCTGCGTCTCTGGCGATACCTCCCAATTAGCGAGCTTCATTGCCATCTAGAGACAAGCTACTGGCCCCTTTGTCCCAACAGCGAAGCAACCAGGAAACAAGAGTTTTGTTCGGCTGCCGTGTAAACTCTTTTCTTGAGCCTTGGATTTCAGTCAACTTCAGAGGTTGACGAACAGTAATAGAGACCTCCTCTTCATCACTCTCTTCTTCATGTTTCTTAGTTTTCTCTTTTGCCTTTCTCGATACTGTTGGTTCTGAGGAGGGCCCCTCGCCTGGATCTTCCTCTTCCCTTTCTAGAAGAGGAAGATCCTCCGTTTCTTCTTTTTTCCGTTCTAGACGCGAGGACACTTGTTTCCATTTCTTGCCTTCCTCAGGGGCAACTGACATTTTTACTGGTGCTTCCTGTGATTGATCCGATTTGACTTGGAGATTTCCCCGTTTGGCTTGAACCTCAGCTCGGAAACTCTCTCTCTCCAGAATAGTATTATATAGGGTGCGGTAAGCACAAGCCAAGCCCCACATAAGTTGTACCTCCTTAGATTTGCGTAAGCTGCACTGTCCCTGACTCAAATACTGGCTTAGTTTCTCGGGATCCCACAGGTGTTCAAGAGTGAAATCCCATGACACTGCGGGTCCCCACGCTTCTAAGATTTTTCCTAAACCTCTCCATATTCCCTGCCAGTCAGCATTCTCTGGTTTTGGAGGAGATTCCTTCCGCATAACACAAATGTATAGGAATACATTCAGGTATAGAATGTGTGCAAGATATCATGCACACGAGTGTGCCCATGAGCATGATCGCTAGCTCAGCATTCAAAAAATGTGTGACGAACTGAAAAGAAAGCCTGGAAACTGGTTTGAACATTGTGGTGTTTGTGAAATTAGCTATCTCATCTTTTGCAAGTATCAAAATTCAAATTATACCACATTGCATATAAGTACCAGGCAGGTGTCTCCATCAGGGCCCTTATTTGGTTATATATGAACAGAATTCCACAACAAGAAATTATGATGTTAATAATGGGCCAATAATTTGCAAAGAACATGATTGCATTCAATCCCTTAAACAGCGCTCCTACAATAGAGAGCGGATTCATAGTTGGTGGCTGCTGAAGTGGATGAAAAAAAAACAAAAGACAGTCTGTACAATGTCCAGAGTGTGGCAGACTACCTTAAGGTTAAAGTAGCACAGCTTCTGCAGCCTCTGCCTCTCTCTTTTTTTTTAAGCAAGATAGCAGCGCTCAAAGTTTACAAATATCCCAGAACACTGGCAGTCCACCTGGACTTTCAAGGTCAAGTTTTCAGCAGGCACCTGTGAGAGAGATAAAGTTTCTCAAGGAAGCAGGCTAATGAAGCTTTCCAAAAGCAGAGTTCTAAAAAGCTAAAAAGCAGCTTTTGCCCGCATTCTCCATCAAAAACTGTCACGGGGTTATCCGGAACAATCTATGCCCGTGACAGGGACCTTGGGCCTCCTCCCCGACCCCTCCGCCAAAAACGGGAAGGGAAAGGGTAAAGAAAATAAACAGCAGTGGCAACGATCTAGTGAGGAAAACTTATTTACTAACTATGATATAATACAGTCTAATTGAAATTGAGACTAATAAATCAAATAAAATAGGAGAGAGAGAGAGAGAGTTTTCAGAGTACCTGAAAAACCAACACGCCTGCGTCTCGCCAGCTGAAAAATGAAGAGAACCCCCAGCGGGGGGGGGGAAGATCCCATGACCTCCGTGACGTATAGGGACAGGTACCCGGAAGTAGAGTATTAACACTTGAACTCCCAGTGCACTACATGATGTTATGATGTGGAATACTGAAAACCAAAAATCACAAAACCATGACAGAGATTAAAGTCAACCCTCATGATTTGTATATTTCAGGATACTCTGTAAGAAATGCTAATTCAAAGACTGTGTCTGTATGTTGAAGAATTTGCTAAAAAATCAACTTGAAATTTTACCTGAAATGAATAACAAAGGTTGTGTCAATTCTCACTATTTGTTAGTATTATTCATTGTCTCAGCACCAACATGTCTTCAAGTGAAGAGTGAAATACTGGCTTATCTGTTACCATCCATTGTCATAAGTTTAATTATGAGTCTTCGTCTCAAAATGAAATTAGTGATTACCTTAAACAGAATGGCAGATTCTATTAGAGTAGGACCATTCACTAGTCAGCTATCTTAGAAGGTTTAACTAATCTTCATAGAGTCATAAAATAATAAAAATCTCTGGTTGGAAGAGACCTTAAAGATCATCTAGTTCCAGCCTCCCTGCCATGGACAGGGTTGCCACCCACTATCTGTCTGTCCAAGGCCGCATTCAACCTGGCCTTGAACAACTCCAGAGATGGGGCATCCACAAACTCTCCGGGCAGCCTGTGCCAGTGCCTTACCAACCTCTGAGTAAAAAATTTCTACCTAACATTTAACATAAATCTCCCCTCTTTTAGATTAAAGCCATTTCCCCTTGTCTCATCAATATCTGCCCGTGTAAAAAGTCAGTCTCCCTCGTGTTTATAAACTCCTCTCAAGTACTAGAAAGCTGCAATGAGGTCTTCCTAGAGCCTTCTCTTCTCCAAACTAAATAAGCCCAGTTCCCTCAACCTTTCTTTATAGGAGAGGTGCCTCAATCCTTTGATCATCTTCTTGGCCTTCTTCTGGACCCACTCCAAAAGCTGCACATCTTTCTTGTGCTTTGGCCCCAGGCCTGGACACTCACAAAGGCAGAGTAGAGGGGGACAATTCCCTCTCTTCTTATGGGCCATCCCTCTTTTGATGCAGCCCAGAATACAGTTGGCCTTCTGGTCTGCAAGCATACACTGCTGGCTCATGTCCAGCTTTCATCCATCAGGATCCTTGAGACCTTCTCCACAGGCTGTTCTCAATGAGTTCTTCTCCCAGTCTGTAATCATACCTGGAATCACCCCGACATCTGTTGCACTTGGCCTTGTTGTGTCTCATTAGGCTCTTGTGTGCCAAATTTCCAAAGCTTTCCCTCTGGAAATTTAAGATGTGAAACCTGTTAAAACAAAGGATAGAGGATACAACAGACAAATAGTTCACAACTTGAACTTCTTAAACATTTTCAGTTCTAAATTCATATTACATGTAGAGCAAGAACCATTAAAATCTTGACATTTACTGCTGATGGTAGTTAAACTTCATATGGTATTTGCAGTAGCCCCCATTCCAAGCATAGGGGAACAGCAAATGCTTAACTGATGGTAAATACCATAGGGTGTTAAATGTCAAGACTTTAATGCTTCACTGTAATCATTATGGGGTAGATTCTTATAACTTTGCTCAAAATAGGTAGCATCTTGCTCCTTGAAAAATCTCACTGACTTCAGCAGGACTATTTGTGATAATGTCTGGTAAAAGAAAGAGCTTATCTTTTCAGGCCTGCTATTATATGTATTCAAATTTAGAATAATGTTTCCATATTATGTCCTTATATATGCCCTTCCATTATACAAACATGCAGTCTGCTATTCAACAAATACAATGAGATAGAGAACATAAAAGATTTATCTGTACAAAATAATGGTTGACATTTAGCACACACAAAATTCAGTAAAGTCAAAGTTATGGTTCCCAAAGAAACCATATCTCCCTTGCATAAACATATTCTTTAATGTATGTGCACAAATTGGCTGAATTGTGGTTTCTATGGGAACAATATCTCTGGATATACAGATTTATCATTTCTCTATGTAGAGCACTCAGTAAGAAATTGCCTTTATTAATAATCATGGTTTCTTGGACCCCAACAATGCATCTATAAAAGTTACATGAACACCATGAACACAGAGCCCAGAAATAATTTTCTTCATACTCATATTAACAATTTCTGTGACTGATAGCGTGAACTTTTCCCTTTGGTCTTAACCAATGATATTTACTGCATTTCATAGAAACTGCCTACCATTCACATGAGAATAAGGTGTTTATATTGCTCAAATGTTCAAAGATTCCATTGTTCAGTGCATGGCCTCATTAATGGGTGCAATAGGCTAGATACATGCTGAGGGCTTTTTATGCATCTGCATATAAAATATGTCTTTAAGATAGCTGTACATAAAATATTTGAAAATCGTTCTCAATTTTTCTTCAAGGGCGGAAATATAGTAGAGCCTATCGTAATAAGCAACACTCCTCCTCCTCTCTCAAATTGCCTCGCTCTGCTCGGCAGTGGCAGGGCAGGGGGTCCACCACTGTCTGGTGAATATCACCTTGATGCCTTTCTGGGAGAGAGTTACACTGCTTTTGACACTGCCCCACACCCCCCAGATCTTCACCGTTGTTGCTAGGAGAAGGAGAGGACAGGGGGCTCACTGTAGCAGGAACACTGCCTGCCTGCCTGCCGGTTCCCCTCTACCACCTGTTTGCAAGGCAGCAGGGGGTGATGTGCTCCATGTGGAGCCTCAGCTGTGTGCCAAGATATCGGGGCCAATAGGGACTGGCTCCACCAATCAGTCTCCCTCTCACATTTCTTTATGGTCCTCAGCCTCTCCACCTCCTCCTTCAGGTCAACCACAAGGCTGATATTAAGTCAGATCTTACACAAGTGCTGTCTCCATCGCCTAGCACTGCAAAGGCCAGGCTCTGGCACTCACTACAGCCAGAGACCTGAGCACTAGCATGTTGTTTCGGGACCTCAATGTGAGTCTCCACATTTTTCTGAGCAGCAGCCTTCCTTTCATGTGTGCA
Organism: Pavo muticus; assembly: GCA_016647715.1. Taxonomy (NCBI): domain Eukaryota; kingdom Metazoa; phylum Chordata; class Aves; order Galliformes; family Phasianidae; genus Pavo; species Pavo muticus. Next base: position 13,043 of record JACDJE010000900.1, on the reverse strand, counting down.
TGGGACCTCCATCTGGGTCTCCACGTTTTTCCTGGCAGTAGCCTTCTGCCGGGGCGCAGCCATGGCAAACCAGCAGACTCACTAGCACTATTAGGGTATCCTTAATGGGGTGTGAGTGATCAGCTCTGCCGTGCTGCCAGTAGCGCTGGCTCCGCCCTTGCCCTGTTATCAGCCCGTTAACAGGTGTCCCCGCACTTATCACTCGCTTCACAGAAATAACAGCCCTCCTCACTCTGTAGTCCCGTGAATGGGGGGCTTACAGTTTCAACGCGTTTGAACAGCCCACGTGATTCACACACCCTGACTCCTCCTCTCCGTCCTGGAGGCTTTTTCTAGGCAGGGGGCGTGGATGCAGAGCCGTTGCCCTTGGCAATGCCGACGTCACATCAGCTGCTCTTGCAAGAACTGTTGGGCTGCTCTGTTATCTCGGGGTTCCCTGGATGAAGGAACCGACCAAAACTCCCTTGTACCTCGTGATCAGTCACTGCGGTTCTGGCCGGGACAGCTCTGAAGCAGTGAACCTTGGCGATCAAGGGCTTCTTCTGGGTTTGTGCCCGTTTAAATCTCCTGCCATTGCCCTGGCAATGCCCACACCACATCAGCCAAAAGGATGGTTTTGCAGCCTGGGGGCACAGTAAGCCAGGAATAGATGGTTTATATACAATTATTACATTTTTTCTTCGTGTTCTCCAGCCTCAAACACTATCAGAACCTTTAGAACCTTCTACAATTCTAGAAAACATTTGGATCACGCTAGTATTATTTATATTGTAATACAGACCAACTTAGCTGGAAGATTTTGATTTATATTCTTCAGCTGTTTGTGGAATTCTCAGAACAATTCTATTAGTAGTAGTAGTTAGTGAGGGCACCTTAGCTGCCCATGCTCCCAACAAAATAACAATAAAAAAAAATCTTACTGTGAAATCCATTATATTGTTATTATCTTTTCTTACGGAGTATATAACAGCAACATATAAGTACTTGTCATCTAAAGCCTCTTATGAAATTATTTTATAAAGTATTCATCAGTTTACGCTTCATAATTTTCTTTTGAATAACCTTTTCAGGATTTTTTTTTTTTTTTAGTTTTAGTTTGGAATACCAAAATAGTTAAAGTACAGAAGGCATGCATTCTTCGGTTTCTGATTGTGTAGCTGAGCAGACATAAAACATTAAAAAAAAAAAAAAAAAATTACATAACTCAGTGTTTTGAAATCGGCAGCTCTGCCAATTTTGTGAAAGTTGCTAGTCACAGAAAATGCCTTTTTATCATAATCAAATGAAATGATAGAATGCATCCCAGAAAATCAACATAAATGCTATTTACTTTAGCACAATTGCTTACATAATTTATGGAGATGGCAGACAGGTTGACAGCAAATTGATACTTAGACAAATCTGTTTCACACGAGTGCAGTTAATCAAGTTGTCCTCTGAATGTGTTGATTGAATGTAACTTTAGTTGATACAATCCCTGAAGAAATTAAGAAACTAAAGTTATTTGAAATAATGTTTGTCCAAAACATGCAACCTCTTCCAAATGTTGCTTGTCTGATTACTAAAACTGAATAATCTTACCTCTAAATATCCTGTAACAATAATATAGTCTGTCTTCCACTCAATTTGAAGGAAAATACATCTCATTTATCTATCTGTACTGACTTTTCATTCTAATCTTGCTATTCTTCGGAGTAATCTGCCTTAAAAGTGTCTATTAAAGTCCCAGGGTCTTTCTTATTTAAACAAAATCACTGGCTCAAAGTTTTGAAGAAGATAAAAAACTTTCTTGATGCTCTTTTGTGTTAATAAACTTCTGTTTACATTCTGCTATGCTATCTATTTGTGCTATGGCACAAATATTATATACATATATATATATATATGAGAATGTCTGTACCTCTGAATACAAAATGTCATAAACTAACATTTTGCTCTGTCTTTTTCAATTAAATGAGTATTTCTGAAAGCACATACAAATCTTAGAACATCACATAAGAATCTGGATGTTAATCGCCAATACTGTATCTGAGCTATGATTTAAACAATGTTTTGAAATGTACTTTTGAAAGTAATACAAACATATATTTAAAAACAAAACAGTTCGGCAGCTTGCCAGGAGTGGAGATCACAGAGTCATAGAGTACCCAAATCGGAAGGAACCCATAGGAATCATCAAGTCCAACTCCTGGCTACAGGACTATTCAAAAATTAAACCATATGTTTAAGGGCACTGTCCAAACACTTCTTGAGCTTATCAGGCTCAGTGCCATGAACTGGGAGCCCGTTCCAGCAGCTGGCTACCTTCTGTTGAAGAATCTTTTCCTAATCCTCAACTTGACTGTCCCCTGACACAGCGCCATGACATTCCCTCATGTCCTATTGCTGTCACTAGAGAGAAGAGATCAGCATCTAATTCTCCACTCCTCGTGTGAGGAAGCTCTAGGCTGCCGTGAGATTGGAGTTTGAGACCACTGTATAGCACAAGGCTTATAATGAAATACGTTTCTGTTTAAGATAAGGAAGTCAATATTAATTGACTATTAATGAAGTCATGTATGTTATTCCAAGTATTTTAAAGTAGAACAATTAGCAGTATTACTTTAGTATATTTTCATTTTTATTTGTTATTGTTCAAATTCAGTGGTTATACAAGCATGTTTCAGTTTCACTAGAATTTGCTTTTCATCTCTTGTAATACGAGACAGTCAAATTATGAGACATGCAGGGTAAAATATCAGCCAACAGACCATTTTTCCATGGCTTTGGAACACTATAAGAAAAATAAGTGTTATAAGAAGTGTTTGTGTAGCAGATCTGTGTTTGACAGATAATGTAGGATTTGATGCTTGAATTCTAATTGCAGAAAAAAAGATATCACTGTTAGTTTTTAATTCCTAAAGAGAAACAACTCAATTCTGAATAGGATCCCATCTGTAATATACTGATCAAGAATTTGGCAAGTGTCTTGATGGTTAAAATACAGACCGCAAATGGGAGAGATTTGTATTTGCTTTTCCCTATCAGTAGATATGAATCCATGTATTACAGAAATGTCCTAAGCTCTAGTCCAAATAAATATGATATTCTAAAAGATGTTCCTGCATGAATTCTATCCCTGGCTTACTGTGCCTCCAAGGCTGCAGACGTCTTGAAGGGAAAGGAAGGTGGTAAGGGAAAGGCCTGAACTTAGACTCTGCTCCTCTGCTCTCTGAACTCACTGAAATAGATATTTTTTTTTCTCTACCCCCTCACTTCTAGATTACACAATCATTGTTTAAAAATAAAAACAAAATAAAGAAATTGAGCAAGTTCCAAATTTACTTTCTCTGGTAAAACTGTTATTTCTCTAATCCAATTATTTCTGACAAATTTATTTATTTTTACTAAAAATCAACAGTCTGGGGAATGCAGTTCTTTTTACATCGGAAACATACTTACCTTATTAGCTAATCTGCCTGAGAGACAAAATCATCTGCCTGAGATCGTTTAACATCAATATCCATATTTTGTCTACATTTTTGAAGATAGACAGATAATTACATGTAGGATGAAGTCCACATTTTCTTGGACCTTTTCAGCAAGCCAGTAAACCTACTGAACAAACTTCAAGCAACTTAAGTCAAAGCACTGTATGATTGTATGATACGTCATTTTCAAATGACAGTAATCCATAATTACATTGCAGTGAATGATCAGAGAACTTTAATCTAAAACATGCTGACACACAAATAGCATGATAACAAAATCTGGCAGTCTTTGAACATTTGCTTTTGGGTCCCCAGATCTACTTGAAATAACTCTGGCTTTAGCCTTTGATATTTCTTGGCAAGGGAGAGCTTTTGACTAGACACAGTGCATCAGTCAGTGCTATATGCATGCAAATAGGCGAATTTAATGCTGCTTCAAAATTCTTATAAAAATTAATTTCTGCTTCCTTCTTCTTCTTTGAAGGCACAGATCTGGATCTTTCTGAATTCTGTGGCACAATTTGTCACAAAAACTTTTAGGAATGTAACTACCACTAAGACTGCTAGCTCTTTTTCAGGTGTCCTAGATATCAAAATTACCTTTCAGATGCAGAGCAGTATAGAAAATTGTCTTACTAAATTGACTTATGAAAAGATGCCTCTTATATGAGCAAGTATATTTTTAGATTAGTGTTAAAAAAGAAATGACAAAAATTAAGGTCATATGAGGAACATAAATAAAATTTCCATGTCAGATTCAGAAGCAAAATTATGATAATTCTTGAAAAGAAAACGGATAAATCACTCAGGTTTAGCTGGGAAAAACAAACAAACAAACAAACAAACAAAAAACACAAAAAAAAAACCCCTGCGCACAACATATTTGATTTGAAATGTAATATGCAGCTATTGCCTTAACTCAGAAGTAGTAACTTGCTTGAAATGAACAGTACAGTTATGATCTTCATTATGTATTCTCAATCATGTTTTTTTGAAGTTTTCTAAAATTTCACATCTTCTTAACTGGACCAGCAGCAGGTCTCCTTTAGCCAGAAAATAATGATAATCTCTTTTCATTTCCTTATTTTCCAAATTGCACCCCTCCAGAAACTGACTGCATTAAAAGGATTAACTGAAACGGAGCCAACTCAGCAGATGAAAACTGCAAGAATGCTGGCAGAAATGGTATCCAACTTCCAGGTTTTAACAGTATAAATAATGTTAACTGCTATGCAAATTTTGTCATGAAACTGCTCTTTATTCTACAAAAATCTGTACAATTTGTGAAGGTAGCAGCTGGCAGCCATAGTTAAAACTATTGAAAACTATATTGGGAACATTAAGATAACACAGACTTAATGTATGCACTGATTTGTGGATTAAATTTTTTGCTTGTTTCCCTCAAACATGTGTTGTATAACCAGATAGTGAATAAAGTGACACTTAAGTTTCTGGAAAAACACCTCAAATATTTGGAAGGCTGAAATATTACAAGCCTCAGTGTACACTGCAATAACACATTATCACATATTTACTCTTGATAATAATGGACTCATTAAAATATTTTAAGCAAAATCGTAACGAGTTATATAGTGACCTATCTCAGTAAATTGTCTGAACTTGAGGAAGGTTTATTCACTCATCTCCTTATTTTGTTAATGGCCTATGACTATATTAATATTTGCACATTTATATGCATATATGTTTATACATGTGAGTGTTCTGGGAATACAATGTCAGTTTCACTACTGGTTTGACCTGGGGACTTTGAGCTGTGGCAGACTTGTCTCTCCTGGGCTGGGGGATCCTGAATGATATATCCAACATCAATGCATATCTATAACTCTATTTTGTGTTTATAAGACATTTTAAGTATCTAAAATTCTTCTGGATGAACCAGTAAGAATATTTAACACCACATTATGCAGCATCGTAATCTGAATTTTCCCTATCTAGGAAGATGTCCAGATGTCACAGTGATCCCCTTCCGGTCTCTATTATAGAATTTTCTTATATTGCAAAACATTCTGTACATAATGAGGAAAAAGGAAAAGCTAGGTGGTTTCCTTTTAGCTTTCCTCTTGAAATGAATCCAGGCTTCAGTTAGGAAATGTGTTTCAACTCAAGATACTTCAAGGTTCTCCAATATAGATTACATATCTCATAAATCATATATTTTTTCATATATTTTTAAGCCAGTATATTATTCTAAAATACCTTAAGGAGGATATTATAATGAAGAAAAGAACTATTATGAATATTATTTACTGTATGGTATATGGTGATACTAATGAACTTGTACATAAAAAAAGATGTACTCATTCTACTTTTAGCACCAATAACAAAATGAATGCATGCTCATTAAAGATTTTACCGCATTGGTTTTATAGTAACTTCATAAATAGCTTTCCATACTTTTCCAAGAATTTCTAATAAAGCTAAGAATTTCAAACTTTTTTTTTTTTTTAAGTTGATGTGAGACGAGCATTACAAGGATTATGACTATTTCAACTAAGAATGAATGAATCAATTCAGATAAAACAAGAACTAAGCTAGCTTTTGTCCCTTCCTTGAATAAAACTCTCGTTGACACTTGGAAATATCATAATGTTTTCATTTTTTCAAACGTGTTTCTTCTGTCTTTGTCTGCTGTTTTGGAATGGTCAGACTAAGATATCATAAAGGAATCTGACCTTAAAAAGCATTGTGTTCCTATACTCTGGGATAAATTTTTTGTCTGAAAAAGACACAGGTAGAATTGAGAAAGAAAAAGGTTTCTTTTTTTATATCCTGCAACAATTCCCTGCTGTGCCTCAGGATGGATCACATAAATTTAAAGGTTTTATTTGAAAAACAAAAACAGAAACAAAAACAAAAGCAAAAAAAAGAAAAAAGAAAAACAAACAGAACCACGAAGAAGGTCAATGCACCTATGTGGGTAAAAGGAAAAATTTGCTTTATGTCCCTCAGTTTCAGCCAAGCAAGTGTGTACTTGTATTTTTTTAATACCATATTATATAATTCAAATGATAAAGACACACCTCCTTCTCTCTTCTTCTTCCTTTTTTTTTTTTAAATAGAAATATTGTCCATATTGTACTTGAAGAATTTTCAAATACTAGATTCTTGAATACCTTTCAATTTGATAAATTGGTATTTCAGATTAAAAATTATTTTATTTTTTTTAATTGCATTTGTCTCTTACCTCAAGACCAATTTCCAAATGTAAAGCGTATAAACAATCAGATTTACCAAGAATTTTGTCAATATTTAGAATGAAAAATTAAAGAACCTTTCTTTATTTTTAAATATATTTTCTTAGAGATATTAATGAAACCATAATAAAAAACAATAAAAAGATAAAGAAAGTAGGAAAGAACAGTTTCTGATTATGTCTGTTCAAAGACTTCCTTTAAATATGTGTGCGTAGATAAGATATAGTACTAGTGATCCTCCAAAATACAGGATCACAGAATCAAAGGGTTTGGTAGGGTCATCTGGAAAACAACTAGTCCAATCCCAGTCCTACTTTTAAACCAGGTTCCATACACTAGGTTGCAGAGGAATGTGTCCAGGCAGGTTTTCAGAATCTCCAGAGAAGGAAACTAAGCAGCCTCTCTCGGTAGCTTGTTCCAGGGCTCTGTCAACCTCAAAGTAGGGAAGTTCTTTCTCATGTTAAAATTGGACTTTCTGCATTACAGTTTGTGCCCATTGCCACTTGTCCTATTGCTGGACATCACCAAAGAGCTTGTCCCTGTTGTCTCGGCTCCTGTCCTTTAGGTATTTATAAGCCTTGATAAGATCCCCTCTAAGTCTTCTCCATGCTGAACAGTCCCAAGACTCTCAGACTTTCTTCATGTGGAAAATGCTCCAGGACACCACGCATCTTTGTGGCCCTCTGTTGGACTCTGTCTAGAAATTTGCTGTTTTTCTTGAACTGAGATGCCCAGAAATTGACACAGTAGTCCAGATGTGGCCTCTCCAGGGCAGAGTAGAGTGGGAGGATCATTTCCCTTAACCTTCTGGCCACGTTGCTTTTATTGCACCCCAGGATATCATTAACCTTCTTGGCTACAAGGCACACTGCTGGCTCATGGCCAACTTGCTGTCCACTAGGACATTGAAGTCCTTCTCCACAGAGCTCCTCTCTAGCAGATCAGCCTCTAACCTATAATGATGCATACAGTTATTCCTTCCTAGATGCAGGACTCTTACCCTGGACTTACCCTGGTTGAACCTCATAAGATTTCTCACAACTCAGCTCTCCAGTCTGTCCAGGTCTCACTTAATGGCTCACAGCCTTCCGGCATATCAGCCACTACTCCTAGCATCGTATCATCAGCAAGCAAGACCAGACTCAGAGCCGACCTCTGGAGAACGCTTCAACTAGTCTGTGGGCCACAGATCACAACACTCTGATCTCTGCCAGTCAGCTAGTTCACAATCCACCTTACTGTCCACTCATCTATCCCACACTTCCGAAGCTTACTTGTGAGGATATTATGGGAGACAGTGTCAAAAGCCTTGCAGAAGTCAAGGTCCACAGCATCCACTGCTCTCTCCTCATCTACCCAGCCAGTTATGACATCATAGAAGACTACAAGGTTGGTCAAGCATGATTTCTCCTTGGTGAATCCACACTGACTATTCCCGAACATCTTCTCTTCCACTTACTTGGAGAAGACATTGAGAATTTTATATTATAGATGAGATGTATGTTGGGCTCAAAGTAAACCCTGTATGTAATGCCAATCTGGTACTTTAAGTCTGTCATTTTTTATTTAATTAAATGTTTTTTCCTAGGATAGCTGGGAAACTGGCTACTTTATATAAAATGTGATAACTAAGAGCTGTCTTTGAATATACCCTTATATACAAGGTATTCTATTCTATTTATTTATTTATTTACTTTCTTACTTATCTGTTTTTTGGAAGCCATTAGAGATCATTATAAGTTTTCACCTGCATGCTTTATTAGTTATGAACATACTGTTTATAATCTTAAAGTCCGACTCATTCTAGAACAACATTTTTTCCCCTTATATTTGGCATTATCTGGCTTGCCTGCACATAACCATTGTTTTCACTGGAAATAAATGTTTTTGGTAGCAAACTCTGTTTGTTACAATACTGTGCCAAGAATAAATAAAAGAAAGCTAAAGCAATAAAATGACTTGGTTTTGTTGCCAATATTTCTGAACTATGGGAAATTGTTTCTTCCCAAGTGTAAAGGAAGAGATAGAGAGAATGTACTTATCAGCCTCAAGCAGAATAAAGGCCAAAGTTTTTCACTATTATTTTAACTTCTAGTAGTTCTAGACGGACAGCTATTATATAGTCAATACTGCACAGGAAAGTAGATGAGTTGATCTCTCTGGAAAAGTCTTCAATTAACATGTTTAGAGATAGAATCTAAGAAATTAGCTGTTAAATGACTAAAGTGATTTCATGTTTTCAATAACAAATGTGTTTGAGAACAATTCTTTAATAATTGGTATATACGATACTGTCCTTTATTGTACTGTCCTTATTTGTACACCTTTAATGTTGCATTTCCAAGATGATCTGGGTTAAATAGCGTACTTTCAATAGCAGAGGTTTTGACAGGAACAAGTAGAAAATAGGTACAGAGGAAAATTTTAAACAGTGTATGTAAAAATAATCTTTTGGTGGTAGATTTTAAATAGTATGTAAGGATAACTTTTTGCAAAGAAGGAATGACATGTAGGTGTTAGGGCAGCAAAGGTCAACTTCAGTCTTGGTTCCACTATGACCACAGTAACATGACTACCAGGAATGGCTGTTAGCTAAACTAAACACTTCTAAATACTGATCATGAGTGGCAGAATAGTGGTACACAAGAAGACTTGATACCTCTTCTGCTGTTGAAAACAGCTGTAGATTTCTGCAAGTGCTTGTACCAACTTTTATACAAAATTTCATAACAATCAGCAAAAACACTGCTAGTAGAGTAAAAACTGAATTTTAAAAATGTTTTAACATTTCGTGATGAGTGGTGGAATGAATAGTTTATGTTTTTTAAACTCAACTGTAATTTTAATAATAAAATTGTCATATGAAACAAGGAATGTAAGAATACTATATTAAAAAAAATCAACAATTTTCTAAAGAGATAATTTAAAGAAAAATGAGAAGATCATCAGCCTCTGATATAGATTATTACTTTAAAATAAATGGCATTCATTTAAACTCTGGAACAAAACTTTTGCTTTTTTTTTTTTTAATTTATTCTAAATAGTTTTCATAAACATTGCATTGTATCCTTCATTTTTCTTTTTAAATACAAAAGATACCAATATGCTTTATTTGGAAAGAGTTTTGCAGTAACACACTGCATAATTTTCTTATAGTGTGAAGATGACAAACTGAATTATACAATGTATGTAAATACTTGAAAACTAACACATAAGAATTAAAACATAATTCTACGTATATATGTTTATTAAAGATCAACTATCAGAATGTAAAATCATAGAATCATAGACCTGTTTATTTTGAAAGGGACCTTAAAAACCATCTAGTTCCACTTACCCTGCCACACTCAGAGTTGTTACCCACTGGATCAGGCTGCCCAGGGCCCCATCCAATTTGGCCTTGAACACCTCCAGGGCTGGGGCACCCACAGATTTGCTGGCAACCTCCTCCAGGGCCTCACCATACCTACTTCTTCCTAATATCTAATATGAAGCTACTTTTTTCTAGTTTAAAGATATTAGCCTTTGTCCCATCACTAGACTGTCTAATAAAGAGTCCCTCTCCAGCCTTCTTGTAGGCTCCCTTTAGGTACTGAAAGAAAAATAAAATAAAGTGTTTTTATTTGAAGTAAGAATATATTATCTTTTAAAATCAGTTTTAAGAAAGGAAAATACATATATAGAAAAATGGAAGCATAGAGTAGAATCATAGATTCATTTAATTACCATCTGTACAAAACAAATAACAAAACATCTCATTAAATTTTTCCTGTCTTATTGCAATGAAAATCTTTTTGACTAGAAATGTATTTATTTGAGGAAAGAACAATCAAGTTGAGTATCAGAATGTCTTTAACATGTAATTAGTGCAATTGCAAATGCAGTATCACAACTAAGTAGTAAGACAATATGGCTGATATTCATTATACTTACAGTTAGATAGTTTCCTAGTTTTCTACATTTTCATGTAGGAATTATATTTGTCATGAATATCCTTTCCAAAAGATTCTAACAACAAAATACTTAGTAGAAACTATAAGAATGCAAATTTTGGCTCTCATGTGATAATTCATGAGGGATGTTTTCTTATGTCAGAGGAAATTTAAAGATTTATCTCTTCTGCCTTCCAGTATGTGGCTATCTCAGTCTATGCCAATCATAGCTACTAATATGGTGAACAGAGAAAAACGTGCATATCCAGAAGATGATTCACTCCAGCAATCTAGGAGGTGTTATTAAGATGAGATATTTTCTTTCTGGTTATTTCAGAGGGGCTCTTGAACTTTTTACCAGTTAAGTTTGTACATGGATTGCCCCAACTTTTCCAAAATAAATTGAACATGGAGAAAAGACTGAGTGATTTTAACAATGATAGTAAAGGATATTATTAACAGATGTATCTGTAGATTCACATGCAGAACTGTGTCCCAGTGTTAAATATTTTGTAAGACACAGGTGGAATGAAGCAATGGTTGTACTGTGACTTTTGTTAATTTTCTAGCAGGATGAACAGGTCTTCTAAGTAATGCATGGAAGCCTGAGGTTACTGAAATCTTTGAAAACTTATTGAGGAACAAAAGTCAGGTGATTCCCAGGAGAGCTGAGAAGTAAAAGCAGGGCAATAAGCTACTGCCAGAATGTGAAACAAAGCAATTAAGTGGAGGCAGTCAGACAAGATATTAACTGTGATCTTTTTTGTCTTGAAAGTGATGAATTAGGTAAAGATTGGGTCAGACATCCACTCAGTGATCACCATACTTATGAGATTAAAAGGGTTTGTGTTTATTTAACGGGAGAAAATGTTTTCAAAATTAGAAAGGATCAGACATCAGTGTGCAATAACTCAACATTAAAAAAATCTTCAATTTTTGTGCTTAAAATATGTCTTACAGAGAAATGTGGAAAAGGTGCATTCATAACGTTTAAACAATTATCAGATATGCAACAAAAAGTAATAGATTTGTATCTAAAGAGGAGCTACAAGAAAAAATGGGACAGATTCTTTAGCAGGGTCTGTGGTGATAGGACAAGGGGAAATGGTTTCAAACTTAAAGAGGGTAGACTTAGGTTGGATATAATGAAAAAGTCTTTTACAGTGAGGGTGGTGAGGCAATGGAACAGGTTGCCCAGAGATGTGTTGGATGTCCTGTCCGTGGAGACTTTCAAGGTGAGGCTGGATAAGGCCCTGGGCAATGTGATCTAGCTGTGGATGTCCCTGTTCATTGCAGATGAGTTGGACTAGATGACTTTTAGAGGTCCCTTCCAACTCTAAGGATTCTATGATTCTATTAAAATTATAAGAAAATCATATTCATTCTAAAATCAAGAAGGAAGGTGTCATGGTTTTATGATTTTTGGTTATCAGTATTCCACATCATAACATCATGTAGTGCACTGGGAGTTAAAGTGTTCTGGGTACTTATCCCTGAAGAGAAGAAAAACTACGTTCCCCAGAAGCCTGTTCGCCATATTGTTATCATTTCTGCTCAGGGGGAACAGATATAAGGCCTTGGAAGGTCATCTGACCAGGCTCTCTCTTCGTCAGACTCCCTCCCTGCTCGACTGGACTGCGTGTCTCGCCTCAGCATTATGGTGAGGCCTACCCAGCTTTCGGACAATCTCTCTCATTATATTTGATTTATTAGCTTCAATTCTAATTATATTGCATTATAGTGTGTTATCTTGCATTCCGATACTATATTTAGTAAATTAGTTTGTTTCTCCTCAGATCGTGCCACTGTTTTTAATTATTTTTGAGGTCCCCTGTTTCCCTTTTCTGGAGGTGTGGATTTTGCAAAATCTCTCCTCCCCACTAGTCACGGAACTGGGCCGAACCAGCCCGTAAACTGTCGACAAGGGAAAGGAAGGGAAGTAGGATGTTAGGAGTAGGGAAAACATCACTGCTAAAGAACGACTGTTGCTGATGTCCTTGGTCTAGCAGTAGATCAGCTGCTTCCTTGCTCATTTCCCAGTTTGTGATATGGTATGGATGATATCTCTGGGTTTGAGCAAACACTGGCTGTGTTATTTCACGTCATTTTGCAGTAGAGCTTCACTAACTGGTGAAAAAGAGCAAGAAGGAAAATGGCATTTGGAGATAGGAAGGAACACACATATATAAGGGAAAACAAAGGTGCAACTCGTAGTTTCTTAGGCTGATTCTTATGGGTGGTGAATGAGCAGTTGTTAGTTACTTCCACTCACAAACTAAGGCCAATTCATCACAGCAAGCCTAACACTGCATAAATGAAGAATTCTCTTTTCACTCCTGGAATTTTCAATCCTCCTTCTTCCATTTTTCCTTTCTTGAGAATCCTCAAAGGCATAGGAGATAGAACAAGCCTTTCTCTCTCTCTCT